>JAJHUR010024286.1:0-17072 GCA_027495735.1 Lutjanus campechanus | reverse complement strand
TTATTTTTCAATAAGAACATATAACAAAATCCCCCAAAATATACTAAACATGAAAAAATAACAATATTTACATCACAGCCTATGTACGCCACCATTTTGGCATTTTGATACAAATAATGAGCATGTTTTTGCATGTTGGCATGAAGTCACCTGACCTGAGTACATGACCCCTCCCCCCCTCAGTGTTTCTCATGATATACTCACAGTTGCTTCACATACTCATCAAGTTAGCAGGATTTCAGCTATATAAAAATGTATTTATGTCGGGCAGGCCGGAGATGGCAGTAGCACTTTTTGTCTGAGCATCATGAATTCAGTGGATGTTCACGTTAGATCTCTCAGACTTTGATACATGGTGCCCAAATTTGCCTCCTACAGACAAAACTCAAATGGAAGTCTACTACACTATCACAGATTATGTGAGCTGATGTCAGATACAAAGACAACGTTGCCCACTACTGGGGTAAGTTGCAACAATAAGGAAAGATGTAACAGTGAGAGGTCATTAGCTGATTTAAGAACCTTAACTTTATCAAAGAATTAAGAATAAGCAGTGAACAATTTAGAGCAACAAAAACACTTATTTCCACTTAATCTTTATGTTTCTCTGTGTGTGTGTGTGTGTGTGGATTGTATTCCTGATTGTTCATGAGTCGCATAAAGGTTCAGTCTCTGTCCCAGTTTTGGTAAATGTAGCTGGCTGCTCCTGGGCTGAAGGCTTGAATGCAGAATTTCTCATCATTTTAATTAACTGTTACAACTATTCCTACCCCAAGACGCCATGACACAGCTAACTGTTCTAGCATGTGGGTTTGAAGACAGCGTGAAAGCAAAGCAGCAAATTAAACTAGATAAACTGCTACATCAGACCATTGCATCTACAATACAATGAACGCAAGACAAATGTTCTTTCCTATTTTCTTAGATATTTTCTGTAACTGAAATCCAGCTAACCTGATGCATATCAATTAAAGTATGAAGTAGCTGTTAATCAAGATGACTTAAATGATGATCTATTAAGTGTGACCTAATGACATACAGTCATTGTGACTTGATTTGTTCGTGGTGAGCAACACGATTTCTTGATATCCTGCATTAATTCATGCATTAAATTATCATAAGTCATGAATTAGTTAAGGTTTACTGAAGTATAAGATTTGTTGAAAAGCGTAATTGTCGTACAGAATGATCCTTTTCATAATGTTATGAAAATATGCTGGGTTGTATTACTGATCCATTTAATGCTGTAGCTTGAGATGGAGATATAAGCTCTTTGTGTTGTTGGATAGATTGTGTTTTAACAATGCATGATATTGTAGAAGATTATCATTTATTTTGCTTTAAAATCTTTTAGGGTAAAGTAAGTAGCTGTCAGATAAGGTAACTTTGTCTGGAAGGCAGTGGAAGAAAAATATAAAGCAGCATAAAATATTCACATTGAGGTACAAGAACATATTTGTAATGAAGTACACTTCAGTAAATGTGCCACTAAGTTGTCAAACGTGGCGTATATGATGATGGGACAGTGAGGCCTGATTCATCTTCTTCTGTTGGTTTTTTATCATCGACATGGAGTGACATTTTATATTTAACTTCAGTGCAGAGCCGCACTCATAAAAATGTGGAACATTTGGTCAGAGTCGTTGCCAAAGAAAAACTTTCTCACCTACGTTTGATGCCACATTTGTTATTTGAGAGAAAAGTGTTTGAATTTTTAGAGATCGAGATTTGAAAGAAGTTACTTCACATTTTGTCACTGACACTTTCACGACTGGAAAAGACGTGTGAGGTTCTTCATTTTAAGCCGTTATAGTTACTGAGTTTTTGAGCTTGGACAGACTTTCAGCCACAACGTTTCCTATTTATTCCACTGGTCAGTGGATTTCAAACCGGGGTCCAGGGACCAACAGGGGTCCATGAGTATATTGTAGGGGGTCCCTAAAGGAGGAATAAAATATTTCAACTTTTATCAAATTTTTTGGAAGTTGGATCAACAAGGGAAGAAATAGGGTTGGCCCTTTGATTGTAATCTATAATGATCCTGGTTCGATCATTTACTGACTATGAAGACTTAGTTATCTTAAAATGTAAAATAATTTAAAAAATAAACAGAGCAGATTCCTGAAGACAAAATCCGCTCATACTGGGGGGTAATGTGAATCTATTCTGGGGATCCTTGACATGAAAAAAGTTTGGGAACTCCTTGTTTATGTAACAATCAGCATTTGTGATAAGTAGCAAAGTACATTTACTCAAGTGCTGTGAATCTGAGGTGCTCACACTTTACTTGGGTCGATAATAATGCTACTTTATATCTTTGCTAACTGTATTTCAGACGGATTGTGTTCTTTGCTGTTCTTCATTAAATTACTGGTTATTTTGCAGATTAGGATTATACAAGCCAAACACGTTCACCCCCAAATGAAAAAATACATACTTTCCTCTTACCTGTGGTGCTATTATCCATATAGATTGTTTTGGTGTGAGTTGCAGAGTTTTGGAGATATTGGCTGTAGAGATGTTTGTCTCGGTGATACCGATATAGAGTGATGTAGCTGCGATCAGCCGGGTTCTAGTTGTATTAGTCTACTTGTAATGCTATTTGTATCATTTTTGATACATGAGTCTCTGAGACCTCTACTACATCAATCACTTATGCAATCTGAGACATGTCTTCTGCTCTCTGGTGGATCATCAGTGTACTGCAGGCAGCAGCCAGTCTGTGAGTGCAAAATCCAGCATGGCTGCCTTCACCGACTTGCACATTTTTGGCAGAGTAATCTTTGCTTTCAAAAAGTTAAGTTAAGAAGAACAGTTATATATTTTTTTTTACTAATATTTCAATAGGAATATTAATTGTATTTATACAGCCTATAATTACTTAACATTTTGTACCTTCATTTACAGTAAAATTGTGTTGAAAGTGTGTCTATCAAATATGATCCACTGAAGACTGAAATGTCATCTTAAGATACATTTAGAATGGAAATTAGGATATTTATGTGCATTTTTATACATGCGACCTGCTCTTATTATAATCACTTGCAAACAGTTACTGGCAAGTGAGCGCTTATAATGATTGTCTTTTTTATTGATTTTCACTAAAACAATTCCTTGGCTATCATAATCTGTATGTTATATTGATTATATTGACCAAGCTGTTTGCTGATCCCAGGGTGAAACAAAAAGGTTCCTGTTTGGTTGTTTTAGTTTCTAAAATACAAATTATTGTGATTGATGAATTTTCATAAATGGCTGGTGTATCAAATACCATACATACAAAATAGTATAGTAATAATGATAAAGGAAAAAAAGGAAAAAAAGTTTGTTTTTTGTCAAAATGTTCAATGAAGACTGAAGTTTTGAAAAATGTTATTTTCTGGTAAATATTTGATGTGTCAGGCTTTGCAGGATTAAGTATTTTTACTTGAACCTGAATGATGTTGATACTGATATTATAGAGTAAAAAAAATCTGATATTGTTATATCAGTATATTGGCTGATATTCTTTATACACAATAAGTATAAATTTAAAAAAACACACAAATTGATCAAAATATGCTGTATGTATATATTAAACTTGAATTAAAACAAAGGATCAGTGCTGCAAAAGTGAACAAATAGAAACAACCTCTATTATGTTCTGTAAAAATAAATTCATATGGGTACGTATTGGACAACCTATGCTTATACAGATATAGACAGATATGGCTGTGACTGGCTGATAACATTGATCAGCTCTGGTTCTTACACTGAGGGATTAGTCTACTTTTAAAAGGATAAGAATTTGGGTACTTCTTCCAACATTAATATTCAATCAATCCAGCAATATTGTTCTCCCAAAATTGTTTTCCTCAATTGGGCTGGCTCATAATGTAGTATTACAACGATTCAAATCACCAAATGGTTTTGGAAAGGTTGTGTTTTTTATTTTTTCCTTATTAGCAGCCACTGACACGAATCTGTCCTTCCAGCAGCTGCAGTTACATCTCATCTGTGTTCATCCTCGTGCGTGACAAACAGGAAACACTTTCAATTTTCGTTTCCACACGACGTGCAGTTTATTATGAAAACCAGACAAGACACAATATCCGTCTTAATGAGAAGACTAATTAATAATTTCCCTCCTCTGTCCCTGTCTCTGTTTTTTTTTTCTGTTTTTTTTCCCCCTTAACCTCCAGTGGAAAAATATGAATTACAGCACTGCGCGGTGGACATGCGCGGAGCTGCAGCGAATATGGCGGCTTGCATCTGATAGAAAGTGAGGAATCTCCCATCAAAACAGCCTGTTCACACGGTTGGTACGGCTCATGTCTCATTATTACTCTAATGACGGCTTTCTGTCTCGTTTGTTCTGCGGGCTGCGATGAAAAGCCGTGAGCTTTGTCCCTGCGGAGACAGACGGACAGACAGACAGCAGAGCGTGTTTATACTGTATTCTGTGCAGGCAGGAGGAGCAGAGCTGCTTCGCTGCGTTACTGAAGCGACATTGAACTCTGCAGATTTCCCTTTGCTTTCTGTTTACTGGCGTCTTCCTGCACAGGATTACACTGCAACTAAAGAAGAAAGGCTTTGGCATGATTCTGCAGCTCGTAGTTGCTGTATAACGTAACGTTAGCAGTGTTTAGCCTGCATAATGAGCACTGTCCCGCCCACCAAATGTGACCATAAACCAAATGAAAATGCGTCACAGACTTTTCTTCAAATTCAATTTTATCTTCTGCTGATTCAGGCTTTCTAAATCCTGCAAATGAAAGTCAGAAATTATCTTTTTTTAATCAACCACGCATGCACAGAGGTGTGGTGCATGCAACAACCTGAATTTTAGTATGAAGGAAACTGTTTGCATGAAAAAAAAAATAAAATAAATAAATCCTGTAATCAAAGTTGTTGTAGAGGAAATACTATCCTTAACAAGTTACCATCCAGCTGGAGGTGACGCCCTGCAGCGGCTCACACCCCTCAGCCTCTCAGCAGTAATGTGATCCTTTTATACTCTCCTGTCTCCAAACTGTCCTGCCTGACACAGAAAACAGCAGGGGGAGGCTGTGAGGATGCTTTTCAACCTGGATTTGTAGGTTGATCTCATTATTATCACGTTTAAAAAAAAAAAAAAAGGGTTATCTCCCCTCCTCTGGTCCCACTGAAGGTTGTGCTGCAGAGCGAATAAACCCACTATATGTTTTTCTTAAAATTCTATATTATTTTAACCCCAATCTTAACTAACCTGCAGACCCAATTTTTCATGACTTTGGCAATCAGTTTGTTCCCAGTGACTTAATTTTCTTGTTTTCTGTTTCTTTTTTAATCAGTATTTTTAAAAAATAAATAAATATCAGTGTATTTAGGTCCTGGGGTCATTTTGACAGACGGACACAGATGCAGAAGATTTCCTCATGTGCTCTATTTATGTTTTACATAATATGCAAATAAACTTTAACTTTGCTAAGATAAAAATAATCAATTTGCTTTCTTCAGATGATATTAATTACATGTAAAGCGGCAACAATCAATCAGTTAACCAATTAGTTTAATTATCAAATTAATCTCCAACCATTTTGTTAAAAGATAATAATTATTAATAGAATAATTGGTTTGACTAATTTTCTTAAGAGAAAAAATGTCCAAATTCTCTGATTTTAGCTTCTTAAATGTGAATATTTTCTCCTCTTTGACAGTAAACTGAATATATTTGGGTTGTGTGCAAAGCAAGGCAAGGAGGACGTCATCTCGGGCTTTTGGAAACACTGATTGACATTTTTCACCATTTTATGAACCAAACAACTAATCAGTAAATCGAAAAAATAATTGACAGATTAATCATCAATTTAGAAAATTTAGCAGCCCTAACTACAGTCCACAACTTATAATCTTCTAAGAAATAAATAAGTGAACATTTTGATATGATGGTTGTTTCTTACAGCAGGTTATTCGTCAGTCGTCCTTGTATGTTTGTTGGTGATGAGGGTTAATTAATTGCAAATGTAAAGTAGCATCAGTTTAATCAGTCATCAAATGATTATCATTATCATTTTAAGTTAACATTTGCACTTCTGCTCTGCGTTAAATTAAATTGACTGTTTGTCCCTCAATCTGTTCAAGGCTGTAACTAAGCATTTTCATTATTGATTAATCTGCCTTTTTGTCTTTATTCGTTTATTTCCCAGAACAAGTGGTGATGTAGTCAGAAAGTAATCAAAACCAAAAGATGTTCAGTTAAACCTTAATCCTACCCGGTGTCCCCACAGACCCTGGAGGTCTTTGGAGCTTTGTCGTATCTCACAGATGTTTTATGTCATCATTCCAGTTTTTTAATGACTTTGTCAGTCATGACTTCATATAATTGTTTCCTGTTTATGTTTTAATTAGGGCTTTTTAAAAAAAACAGTGTATTTGAATCCTGGGGGAGCCGTCAATCACTTTAAAGGACACAGACACAGATTTCTGCATTTTTCCCCAATTTTTCTTTTGCACAATATACAAATTAACTGCAAGTTTCCTAGAATAATAATAATCTATTGTTTTTTCTTCAGATGGCATTAATTACATAACTAATAATATTAATGAATTATAATAATAATAAAAAAAAGTTAATATTTTGATATGATGGTTGTTTTTTAGCTGTTTTTTTCCTCAGGTTCCTGAGGGAGCCCACTCTGTATTCCCGGCATGTTTGTTGGTAGGATGAGGGTTAAATTAATCACAAATGTAATCTAGTTGTAATCAGTTGAAACCATTGGCTGATTGATCAATCAGCAGCTATTGATTATCATTTAAGTGATTTGTCAAGGAAGTGTGCCAAACATTTGCTGCTTTCCTCTGTTTTGAACTAGATAATCAACCAATCTTTAATGGGTCTTCAATCTGCTCAGCGCCGCAACTGATGATTATTTTCATTATTGATTAATCTATATTAGTCTATAATATGTATTTACAATTCCCCAAAGCCCGTGGTGATATATTCAGAAGAGTTCAAAACCAAAAGATATTCAGTTTAACCTTAATCCTGCTGACTCAAAGAACCTAAATGTGTACTTTTTGTCATATTTCACAGCTGCTCTGTTATATTATTCCAATTTTCATGACTTTGTCAATCATTTTGTTCCTAATGACTTCATGTAATTTTTTACTGTTTTAATTAGTGCTTTTTAAAAAGACCAATGTACGGGGGTCCTGGTGGACGTGTCAGTCATTCTGAAGGAGACAGACAGACAGACTTCCCCATGTGCTCTGTCTATTTTCATTTTTACGCAATATGCAAATTCACTGTAACTTTCCAAGGATAATAATAAATAAATTAGAATATTTTTGTTATGCTGTGATAGAGGTTTATTCTTGGTGACCACAGTCTGTAGTCCTTGCATGTTTGTTGGCAGGTTGAGGGTTAAATTAATTGCAAATGTAATGAAGTATCTGCAGAAACTATTGGTTTATTAATCAGTCATCAAATGATTAGCATTTTAAGTCAAGGAAGAATGCCAAACATTTGCTGCTCTCCTCTAATTTGATAATTAACTAATCCTAATCCTTTATTTGTCTACAGAATTTCCCGGAGCAAATAGTGACGTATTCAGAACAGTTCGGAACCAAAAGATATTCAGTTTCAAAGCAGATCTTCACATTGTAGACGGTAGAACCAAATATGTGGCATTTTTCATGAAATAGTTTCTGTTGATTTGGTTAATCAGCTGATATTTGCTGCTTTCCTTATCTTATGCGATAGTAACTGAATATCTTTGGGTTTTCAACTTGCTGGTTGCAGGAAAAAAGCGATTTGGAGACATGTAAACAAAGTCAAATTCATGATGTGTTCTGTTGATATTTTTTAATATTCTTTTTACTCCTCATGACTGAAGGTCAGAATAATCTTGTGTCCTTTGAGAAGTTAAGGCCCTTTTCTTCTTTTCTTTGCCTCATACCAGACAGACAGTGGGTGGATTCAAATGTTTGGACCCAGGCAACTTTTTTTCTACAGAAAAGCAGCAACCATTTAAGCACCATGTCATCACAAATGTTTACATGTTGTGAACATGTAAAAGACACTAATGCAAATGTTATCAGTGCTGAAACAATTTGCAGATTTATTGATAATCAGTTATCATTTAAGCAGCTTATCAAGCATTTACAAAAAGACAGAACAAGCTGCTTCCAGCTCCTCTGATGTTTGGATTTGCTGCTTTTCTGTTTTATTTCAGAGTAAATTTATAATTTTTGGATGTTCGGGTTGATAGACAAACAAACAAACAACAAAATTTGAAGCTGTCACTTTTGGCTGTGGGAATTTGTGATGATCATTTACCTCAATTTTTACATTTTATAGTCTTGATTAATCGGTAATCTGCTGATTATTGATTTAGAAATAAAATAAATCATTTGTCACAGCCCTAGCATCAATAGGTCTTAATGTATTATGCTCAGAAATAGATATTTCATGTAAAAACATGGTGGAATTTATACTTTGTGTTGTAATACAAGGAAATATTTGTGCGAACATCAAATATCATAATAAGTAAAATACTTAATAATGCATACTAAATATGTGCATTAAAATATTGCTGTATTTTTTTTCCATTGTAAAGAAATATTTGAGTAAATATCCAAGAACTTTATTGTCATTGTGCAAACACAACAATTACAATTGTGTCAATATCAAATGGTGCACTTGTATTAAAGACTCACACATGTGCAAAGAATTATAAGACAGGCATGAGACAAAATATCAGCAATAAAAATGACAGAATCTAAGCAATAAGTACAAAATTTAAGCAACATTAAGAATGAAATACAATTAATCTTTCAGTTATTTTCTAAATTAAACAACTGGATGTTAAAATGTCCGAAAATGGTGAAAAATGTCAGTCAGCTCAAGATGACGTCCTCAAATGTCGCGTTTAGTCCACAACCCAAAGATATTCAGTTTACTGTCACAGAACAGTAAATAAACCAGAAAATATTCACATTTAAGAGGCTAAAATAAGAGAATTCTGACTTTTCCTTTGTAAAAAATAAATAAATAAATAAATAAAAAGACTCAGGACTATTAATTGATTATCAAAATAACTGGTCATTAATTTAATACTTAACAACTAATCAATTAATTGTTGCAGCTCTACAATCAACAATAAAATAGAACAAAGCCCTCAGCGTCATAAAAGCAGTATGAGTTGTGGTGTGACAGATTTGGAGTGATGGTGTGTAGAAATATTACACAGAGTTCTTTAAAGTGACACGTAAGAAAATATTTCACATGCTCCAATGATTATTTACCTTCATGTCACTTTAAAGAACTGACTTTGTGCAATATTTCTACCTGAACCATAATCTGTAGGCCAAAGTTTCACTCAGTCCATTTTTTCACATGATAAAAGATACTATCAGTGACACTTTGACAGCTTCTCCTGTCAAGAAAAAGTTACAGCCTCCCCTGAAAAAAGGTCTTGGGTTATTTTTCAGATCTTCTCGCTGTTCAGGTCGGTGAACGTTACACTAATCCAAGATAAGTGGTTGCCTTAGTGGAAATGGAGGCTGTAAAAATTAAGTGCTTCCTGGTCTGCCGGGGCGGGTTTTTGTCTGACCCTCTTGAGCGAGGCAGACAGACCAGTGCAAACAGTGAACCTGGAGCTGTGCGAGGAGCGGGGCTGGAATCCTTTTCATGTCGGCCAGCAGACGTCCCACATCCACACGTCTTAATGGCTTTTTATGGCAGCTTGGAATCTTTATGGCTCCTTGTGACTCAATGGGATTCGCTGCAGAGACAGAGGGGTCTTCAGAGGGAGGGACGGCCACAATACATTGCAGATGCTAAAAGTTTCAAACACAAGGGAAGGAGACATTGTCTTGGCTTTTGGAGAGATTTTTAACCTTCAAATTTCTGGATTTATTTTGGAATGTATCGCGTTTTTGATGCTTGGATTATTTTTCTGCTTCATTTTGAGCATCACTATGTGCAGACTTTACAGGGACAGAGACTGTCCTCTGAGTTTTTGTAAACCTGGATGTTTGTGCCAGATTTTCAGCATAAACACAGTGGTAACAATTTTATTTTTTTCTACTTTTATTATTAATTTTTAGAGTGCCTCGGGAGTGTTAGTATTGTTGTGAAGCTGCTAACTCGAGCCTTTTGGCCAGAGGAGTTCATATGGACGTGTGAAATAACAACACGTACCATTTGTTGGACGCTTGGCTCATGTTCGTAGTGTTTATGCTGTATCATAATAATTTATCGTGCACATTTAATGGGATTAGATGTTTTAATTTGGATCTAATGCATCTGTTATAACTGCTGCTGCATTTTTGATGTGCAAAGTTTCAGTAAATGATAGAATATGTGTTTATATCCAAGTTGTTAGTAACAGATTAGGTATAACAGAATTATGGTAATGCAATCAGAGAAATGTTAATAACTATTGCCTGTGACAATTACAGAATAGAGCTGCAACAATTGCTTGATTAGTTGCTCATAAGAA
Organism: Lutjanus campechanus; assembly: GCA_027495735.1. Lineage (NCBI taxonomy): Eukaryota > Metazoa > Chordata > Actinopteri > Lutjaniformes > Lutjanidae > Lutjanus > Lutjanus campechanus. The sequence goes on along the minus strand of JAJHUR010024286.1, from coordinate 6,606 downwards.
AATTAATTGTTTCAAGCGAAAATGTCAAACATTTACTGTTTCCAGCTTCTTTAATGGGAGGATTTGCTGCTTTCTTTTGCCTTTTATGATCGTAAATGCAGATTCTCTGGGTTTTGGACTGTTGGTTGGACGAAAGAAGCAATTTGAGGATTTCACTGTGGGCTCTGGGAAATTGCGATGAGCATTTTTCATCTTTAGACTAAATGATTAATTGATTAATGGTGAAAATAATTGTTGCAGCCCTTGTACAGATTGAAACCTGAAGCCAGCAAACATTTACATGGAAAATTGGCTTTGATTGTGAGATGATCTTGTTCTTCTTGCTGTCAACAAATCCCATGAAAAAAAACAAAAACCCCAACATGTCAGTCCATCTCTTAATTCTTTCTGACTTTCCTGCCCCGTCTGCAGCACTGTGCCCAAAGCCCAATCGTTCCTGCAGCCAAAAATCTTCAAAAATGTCTTACAAATATATAAAAGAGTGTCAGTAATTTTCTAAAACAGCGAGGCACTGTAGGTTTTAGCAAACGGTAGTCAAACAGGCGTAAATCGAGCAGTCGTTGGGGACTGTTTTCAGCTGTGGATTAATACACATTTGGTGCTCTAGTGAATATTTAACACAGCAGGATGGTTCCATGTGGGATTGACTCAAGTGTTTGTGGTAATGAAGGAACATCAGCTCAACAGTGTGGCTCATTGTGGTTTTAATCATTTCTGGACAACTGCGGCTTTGACTACAGAGATAATACTTTCTTGGTTAGTTGGATCAATGCATTGTTAGTATTGGTCTTTGTTCATTGTGTTGACAATATAATATATCACCAGACCTTTAATACAGAAAAAATATTGCTTGTTGTAACACCTCAATATGTAATAACACCCACATTTTGTAATAATCTGTCGCATTTTGTAGTATAACATCTTTAACTCAATATATAATGAAATTGTGTAATAAATTAGTTTATATTGTGGTGGTTATTCCAAAATGTGGCAGCTGCACTTTTCTATGATGAAAATGTAATAATACGGTGCATCACAGCATCCAGTGGTGGTTATTACAAAATGCACCATACTATTACAATTTCATTACAAAAACTCCCACTTTTTGTAATAATCACCGCAACATGTAATAACTTATTACAAAATTAGATAGATTATTGCAAAATCTATTACAAAATATAACAGATTATTACAAAATCCAGGTGCAATTACATAAAGAAGGTAAAGTTGATTACAAAATGTGACTCATTACAAAATGAAGTAACATCTTTCAATGACATGGCACTTGAACTAAAAACACAGATAAATATGATTTAAAAGAGTAAATTAAAAGAGAAGTTAAAAATAATTTAAAATACAATAAGACAGATTATTAAAATGCTGTGCAAGATATTCGTAAATTAAAATTGAGTGTTGTCTGGATGGTTCATAATGGAGCAGCAGATTAAAAATGTATTTAAGCCCTGAACCATTCAGTGCTTCATAAACCATCACCAGTATTTTAAAATCAATTCTTTAACACACAGAAAGCTGGTGTAACGATCTGAGAGTGATGTGATCCACTTCCGTGGTCTCAGAGGTCAAAAGTCTGTGCATTCTGGTATATTGTGTATGAAGTTGTCACACTGTGTCTGTCTCCTCCTCAGTGTCTGATTAGGTAAAAGCCTGTCTCACCTCCTCTGCAGCAGCGCGGTTAACTCTGCTCATCATGGGTCGAACACCACACAGAGGTACGTTAGACCTTCACAGCGCTGTGTTCCTGCTTGTCTGAGGCTGATTCCCGAATGTCTTCACTTGATCACGCAAACAAACACACAAAGATCAAAATGCTCACTGGCGTTCCCTACCACATAATTAAAGTTTTTCTTATTTTGTATGCTTGGGCTTTATTTTATTTTTCCCTTGAACCATTACAGTCGCAGGTTTTACGCCTTCATTTGCACAGTAATTACAGTCTGTATATCAGTCGCTCCGAAATCCTGATGAGCAGTTCAATCATCTTTTGATTTCAGATCAAAAAGAGGAGAAGGAGAGACGAAGCAGCATCACAGCAGGCTCTGCCCTCGACAAATCTAATGGTGAGAAACTCTGATCTCCGGCTTGCTCCTCTTTATTGTTGATCCTTTCATTAACCGTCTGAGTTAAAAGTTCTTCAGTTAACAGCTTTTTTTTTTTTGATTCAGCTGCTATTGTGCCAGTTCTCGTATTAACAGTGAGCTGTAACCTATTTGATCTTTTCTTCAGTATCTTCTGGGCTGGGTTAACGGTTACATGTTGAACTGTGTCTTCCAAATTCTACTAAGATTACATGGTAAATTCTTTTTGGAGCTCAAAATGATCGAATATAAAAGTGCACAGAACATTCATAAATGTCAGTAACAATAGCAAACTTTGTGTTTTTATAAGTGCTTGTGACAAATATAAGAATTAAAATACAAAAAATTAGTAAATAATAAAGAATTAAGTCGGTTCATTGAGACGGACCTGTAAGACATTTATGCAGGGAACTTCTACGATTGGTGGAAAGCTACGATGATTGGTCAAATTTGCGGAAAAGTTGGAGTGATTAGACAAAATTGCGAGGTTGTACAGAATTCATTAATTTTCAACTGAAAATAAAAACGATGTGTTTTTGTTACCTAACGCCCGGGTCACACGGCCTGCATGAGCAGCGTGGCTCATGCGTGTATCACACACAGCTGCAGTCGCGCTTCATCTATAAATTCGGCATCTCGCCTATTTTTTCTGGGTGACGTGCGTGGTTCTCGACAAAAATATGCAGTGAAAATGATCTGTTGACAGTCCTGTCAACATCATATCAGCAACATGATACCTCTCACTACAGTGTCTGTATCTTTAGAATACTTTGCAGACATTAAAAAAGACCCATGCAGGGCAGCATTTTTTATGTGTGTGCTCTCTTTTCTCTTTTTCTTTTTCTCCCTCCCTCATGCTCTCTTTCTGAATGAAGGGAAAAAATCTCACTGCTTTCCGAAAAGGTCCTCTGCAAATTCAGTGTAGGAAGATAAGGCTGGCAGGAGCAGCGCTGCAGCAGAAACACTGTCTGTGTGGCCACCACAGGCGTGAGAGCTGCAGCTGTACATGCAGCTGGTGTGGCCCGGGCGTTACGATGAGCTGTTTATATCTACAGAAGGCGCAGAGCCTCTTCCATAGAGTCCGCCATGTTGGACCATCATGTTTGTACAGCAGCCCTGAACAGACAAACCAAACACTGGCTGCAGATATGGCCTTTGGTTTTTTGGGTTTTTTAGACGAGGTGTCCGCAATCTGCAATCTCACTGCTAATGCCACTAAATCCAACACACTGGTCCTTTAAGACCAAAAATAGCACTTGAGAAGTTTTTTTCCTCCCCAGAATGTTTTTGAAAAAGTTGTCACTTTATTGTGACAACTTTTTTTCTCACACTCTCCTTGAACAATCTTGTGAGTAATCAGAAGTTTGTGTTGTTTTTGTTGTTATAGAACCCTTCAGTTGGGAAGACTATCTGAGGGAGACATCCTCGACTGCAGCGTCGCCTTCTTGCTTCAAACAGGTATCTGATCGTTGAAAGGGACAGTTCACCCCAAAATAAAAAAAAATGCATATTTTTCCCTGGCCTGCAGTGCTGTTTTTCCATCCAGATTGTTTTGATGTTGACTTGCAGAGTTTTTGAGATATTGGCCGTAGTGATGTGATAAAAGGGAGGAGGAGGAAGTGATATTTAAATAATTTTAATTTTGACGTTATATTTTGTGGTTATTATGGTGGAAACTCTACCACTTTTGTGGCTCCAAATTCAACACAATGTGAAAGTTCCTTTTAGCAGCTTTAAAGCGTGTTTCTGATGTTTTATAAATACATGTTGCTCAGTCACAGGTGTAGTTTAAAGGATAAGTCTGGTGTTATATGGCGGTGACTGACTGAATGCCCATCTGTGTGTCCCTCTGCAGTCCAGAGTCCCCCCCACCAATGACTTTAAAGCAGGTATGAAACTTGAAGCACGGGACCCTCGTAACTCCAACTCTGTGTGCATTGCGACGGTGATGGGCATGATGGGTACTCGTCTACGCCTGCGTCTGGACGGTAGCGACAACACCAACGACTTTTGGAGACTGGTCGACTCGTTAGACATCCAACCAATAGGAACATGTGAGAGGAACGGAGACATGCTGCAGCCACCGCTGGGTGAGTGTCTCTAAACTGGTGCAGCCAGCGGTGAGATACTTATTGCATCTATTTTTACTTGACTTGAGTTTCTGAAGTGAAATATTTAAATATTTAATAATGATTCAAACTAATATCTCACACAAAATATGATAGACATGTAGTGGGTCCAAAATGTGCGTGTGGTCCACACTTCTTGGGACTGTCTTTCAGCACCTTATTGCAATTGTAGAGAGACAAATCACTCACAAGGTCTCTCTAGCATAAAAACTTTTTATGCCAGTCCAGAATGAGAGGAGAGAGTAAAGCTAACAGAAGTTTGATTAAAGAAATGTTAGATACAGAATATTTCCCTCTCAAAGGAACCTGCACGAATTGTACATTTAAAGATATTTGCTCCCATTGAAACAGACCAACACTTCAGAAAATGAAAATGAATGAAACTTAGGAAATGTGACACTGAAAGAGGCAGCAGACTCCATTTTAAATCTACATAGTGTTCCAGAGGAATTTATAATGGCCTGTTCAGAATTTAGCACCACAAAATACACATTATTACAGATGTATATATATATATATATATATATATAAAATATAACATATATATATTATAACATTTTTTGAACCTTAAAGGCCTACACACTCAGTACTCACACAGCTGTTTTCACTTATGTAACTGATTGGACTGTGTTCAGACTGTTTTTTACATGTCACATTAGGAAAAGCACAGGTGTAAATAATGAAATTAATGATGGCTGAATTCCACTTAGACAACATCATGGTTCTGGTATTGTGCTTGCTGGCTCACCGTCACACTGACATGGTTTATTGATACACTTCAGTAGAACAGAGATATTGTTGATGATATTCGTAGCACCTGCTTTTCCTGCTATGATGAGTCAAAATGTTGCAGGTTAATAAAGCCTAATGTATCTGCCTCAGTCTCCCATTTGTCGTATTTAACCAGTTAGAATGTGTTAACTCACTGCTTTTAATTACTACACGGACATCATGTCATCACCAGCTTAGAAAGGCCCAATTTCAACCTGAGCAGAGCTCCTCTGTTTCCAGACCTTTGAATCACTGATCGCACCTCTGGTTTGGTCAAACAATTCAAATAAAACTGGTATTGTGCTCATTGATGGCTTGCTTTCCAAGTTTGAACAAACAGTTGATGACTTGGCTCTGTAAGAAGAATAATCAACAAATATCCAAGTATCACACTGATGCAAAAATCCAGCACCAATCACTAAAAACCAGTATCAGTCCAGTCTATAAATATAATATAAATATGAAAAGTACGGGTACGTCAGTATAAAAAGTATCAAACAAAATCATATTTATATCGTCACAAACTCTAAGTCATCATATTGAAGTACATGTTTCCATTTGAATAAATCTTGTGTTGTGTTTTGACCTTGTGTTCAGGTTTCAGGATGAACGCCTCCTCGTGGCCCATGTTCCTCCTGCGGACGCTGAGCGGGGCAGAGATGGCCCCCGCCTCTGCTTTTAAAAAGGTAACGACGCCTGGAGGAGAAACTGCTGAAGGAAAATACTCATATTTCTTACTTTTGAACTGAAAGTGACCAAACTTGTTACTGTCAGTATTAAGTTGACTGATGTGATGTCATAAAAATTAAAAAGTAAAATCTACTTTCTCCTGGTTTTGTGAAAAAGAGTGAAACCTTAACCTTATATAACATCTAAACCAACCAGTGAAAGCTGAATATTACTGCTGTGTCTGCGCTCATAATTAATACAAATATAAATCTTGATTTAAAAATCTTCATGTAGTAATCAGCACAGACACAAGGGGGAGCCACTCACATATCTATGGATCAGACACAGCAGCGTGGCGCTAAATACATGCAGTATTCCTCACAGAAAAAGGTGGAGAAAGTAGTGTTTTGTTTCAATATAAATGGAATTAACATCATGTTTAGTCATTAGTAAGAACATTGAAGGACTTTCACAAGTTTTTAACATTTTTATTCTCTTCAGTTTTTCTAAAGAAGCGTACATGTTTCTTCGCAGACATAAAAGTGAATTTGTTGACACCTGTTGACCAATTGCTGTACTGATGCTTGCACATTTTCCCCTCCAGAGTAAAATACATTCTGTTGCATTGCTGCAAGTAATGCAGCCCAGTGCCTGCATGAATTTTACATTTGGGACAGTTTGGTGAAATTCCAACCTTATACTTAATGTAAATATATGTATATGGATGTAATGATATTATGTAGGATATTTTATTGTAAATCTTTATATCAATTGCAGACATAAATTCTAAAAGGCAATTACAGATTATTATTGCACCAATAATTGACCTGACATGCCTGGTTAACTGTTACAAAGCTATTTCTTCGACTTGAAACAGAGATACTCTGAATGTACTATATTAATTTGGTTGTTTATGTGTGTGTGTGTGTGTGTGTGTGTGT
>JAJHUR010024266.1:0-14840 GCA_027495735.1 Lutjanus campechanus | reverse complement strand
CTACTTAATTATAGTATGGCAAAAACACTCTCAGTACTGCAAAACTTAATCTGGGGGAGTAGTGGAGACCCATTGGTCTGCATGCATTATATGGCCAGATGTATCTGGACAGTAATGTGCTTGTGGCCTGCACAGATCTCTGATGATCTGAAACACAGACTAAAAGACCTTAACACACAACATCAGTGTTGGACCACCTGAAGGCTCTTGTGGCTCAATGGGAAATAAATCCCTACAGATAGGCTCCAAACTCAGTGGAAAACTGGTTTTGCAATGGTTTGGAATGAGATGTTCAACAATCACATATGGGTTTAATATTCAAGTGTCCACATATTTTTGGCCATGTAATGCACTATGTAACCCCAGTGTCCCTGGGGCGAGTCTGGCCAGTGAATTGGTTTATTTATTGGATAATTCAAGGAATGTATTTTTATAACATAAACATCTGACTCGACTCTACTGTCCTGTAGGAGTTACCAGAGAATGAACTCCTCCATCCTCCTCTCAGTATCACTGTTGTTGATTGGCGGGCTTTTGGTCGCAGCACATTGGTCGGAAATCACATAATCAACAACCTCAAGGCCTTCAAATACATTCCACCTCCAGCCCTGCCTGCTCCCGCACAGACACACGAGCCACCCAAAGACACATACACCCCCGGACCTGCCCCGGAACCAGAGCCACAAATCATCAAAGGTAATAAGTGTGTGTGTGTGTGTGTGTGTTATGTACTTGTGTTATTGATACCATTCCTATTGGGTGTTTCCATTTGATTTTTTTTTTTATGTGAATTTTGACATATTGCATAAGGAAAGGTTGATGGAAACTGCCAAATTCGAGAAAAATGTCCTAAATTTTACAAAAAGTTTTAATGCCTGCTTGAGGTTGTTCTTGCCTTTTTTCAAAGTAACTCTGATTGAGTTCTGTTCAATTAATTGCTCCTATGGCTCCTATGTCACACTGATTTGCATTTCCATGACCACTTATGACATAATGTGCCGTACTGTGCCAAGTCATGCCCATGATGGACCATCTCCAGAGTCAGGCCAAAGCATGCCCAACCTGACACCTGCCTTCTACCCCAAATAAGTGCATGTTGCGGGACTCAACTTGTATGTGCACAAGAGCAGAGAGAAAGTTGTTTTTAAAAGTCTCAAAAGTAGTTGCAGAGCAGATCATGCCCTGCAGCTATTTTTGTAGCTTCTACTTGAATCTCTGTGGTTTGAAGTTTAGTTTCTCCCCTGCATCGCTGTTTGTATGTTCAGGGATCTACATTATTTTACTATTTCATGTTTGCTTTCCGCTGTGCAGGAGTGTTAAGTTACTGCTGATGGCAAGCCAACATTTCCCTCTTCATAAAAGCTTTTAAATAACAAAATAATTCTTAATTTATGCTAAAGAATTCATGGGAAATAAAAGGTTTTTTCACTCAAGAAGAGCACATAAAAGAGGCACCTTCAAATGAGTAGCCCTTTTGTATTCGAGATGCAGATTCCTGCCATGCTGGTCTGACACACTGAGTCAAACCGAGTCAAACCAGGCAAGCACGTGTATGGAAAATGGGTATATAATACATCCACGATAGCTCCACACAGATTTGATGTAAAATTCCTCATATCAATAGATGAAACACACAGAAATGTCATATTTACGTCATGTTTTCTACACTGTTTTTTACCATTTCAGGTTTTACTGGTGCTTCTCTCATTATATTATCTTGTTCTACAGCGGTATGTTGATCGAGTCCACCTAGGGGAGTCACAATATACCAGTATTAATGATAATCATCATATTTAAAAAAAATTAATATTGATATCATGTTAATAATATACTTATGATAATATAGATGCAAGTAATCTGGAACCTCTTAAACATACTATATGTTCTTTTCGTTTTAAACCTCCCAACAATCTCGACTCCTAAAAATCACATAACTCTAGTCTATGGAAAAAAGCATTCACTCACATTTTCTTTTGCTGATTTACTCAAAAATTGGTTTGAAACAGATGGAAGCACAGCAAATGTTGATGGTGACACATAATACAATTTTGATGAATTGATCCTTAATGTTGTTCCCATCCCACTGGAAGATTAATCTTTGTGTCTCGTCCAACAGGACTGCCCCAGCACGCTGGAGAGACCAGTTCAACTGTACCACTGACAAATCAGGATTTCCTGATCACTGTGGAGGGTGAGGCCCCACCTCCAGCCCCGCCGGCCCCAAAACAAGAACCTAAGAAGAAAAAGGTGAAAGTTTGTGCATATATAACTGCATGAATAACTATGTTTATGTGGATCACATGCAACATTTTCAACGTATTCTTTGCATGTACATATGTGCATATTAAATAAATCAATCAATCAATAAATAATAAATCCAGGATGGAAAGAAAGCTCATGGTCGTTCCACCAAGCGGAAGAGGCGGACCATAGCTGACGAATCAGCAGAGAGTGTCATCGATTGGTGGTCCAAGTACTACGCATCTGTAGAAAAAGAGGTAGCTGTAATTGTTGACTTTTATTGCCAAAGATCAAAAAATATTTTTAAAAATGAAAATGTGAACATGTATTTGTGTTCCAGTCCAAACAGAAGGACAGCTCTCCATTCCCCCAGGTCTTTGAAAAAGGTAAGACCTCCTCTCACGTGATGTCTCAGTCTGTCATGTTGTTCACTCTGCGAACAGCTGGTTGCGTTTTGTTAAATTCATTGTCAAAGGTGGGCCGGTGTGATTGAGGTCTGAAAGAAACTAATCAACAACAATGTTTAACACATTATTGCCATTAATATGACCAACATCAAGGTCTTTCCCCTTTAAATTCCTCTCCACTGACCCTTCCCTTTTGTCCTGAATGTCGAAATGTCTTTATTTGTGTAGACTATCAGGACACTTCAATCATTTTTTCCTGAAGTGGAACATGAGCAGGCCAAGTGCCTCATTTATAGTGAGCATTTAACTACATGTACATCAGTCCACAACCCCCAGAGTGTGTATTAAAAAAATGCTGTATTAAAAAAAATTATAGATGCTTAATGTCTTCAAAAATGAAAAAAAAAAAAAAAAAAAAAAAAAAAAGTAAGGGAGCTGTACTTAAAAAGTAGGGTAAAGTAAAAATAAGTGAAAAAGCCTTAAAGCCTGAAAAAGTGAGTTTCAGCTCATTGTGAAGGGTTTTGGCCATCTGTGTCGGTGTTTGTTTGTCTACCATTTTTTATATTTGTTCTAAACTGATCGAAACTAATATTTGTTGTACTGTTGTTGTACTGATATTTGTTGTCCACTGTTTTGTTGCTGTAGTTTGGAAAGCAGCAGCAAATTTTGTTGAGCAAGACTTATATAGCAGTGTTCTTGATGAGCTTATTTTGCCATGATGAGCTGTTAGAATGAATTGTTTAAGGGGAGGAGGAGCTAAACCATATAGTATCTTATAAAATAAATAAACATGGGTCATTACAAAATATTCTCAACCCAAGTTGACTCAAGTTATATTTTTCAATAATATTGCAGTGGTGATATTTTTGTCCAGTGCTTTAAATGCTCTTTTATGCAGTTTACAAAGTGGTTGCATTGTTGTTGTGCAAACCTGGGACCAGGACATGGCACAATAAGACAGATATGCATATGCATGAACATTGTAGCTGCACCTATATTTAAAACTCTTAAAAGGAACCTTCATATCTTGTTGATTTTGGAGGCCCCTGTGGACAAAATCATTAGTGTTTCCACCATAATAACCATAAACCATAATAACCATAATAAACACAAAGAAATTTGAGATGTTTGAGTATTTCATTACCCCAGAGATGTTTTCTCCTTTCATTAATATGTTAGGATTAGGAGTGTTGACCTGCTGAATTGAGAAAAACATAGTCCCAGTCTTGGACACATTTAAAGATAAGATAGACATGAGTGAAATAGCCAGTCAGGTATTTAACAGATATTTAACTGTGTCATCTGCATACATTTATAGCTGTACATCAGCACTGATGGTCAGCAAATCATTGATATTGAACGGAAGGATATTGTGAGTAAACTGGTCTTAAAAAGGGTCATCCCATTATTTTTTCCCCATCCCACACACATATTGTTGTGCATTGCAGCTTCGCCATACCAGGGCTTGCTCAGCGCTGGAATAGACTCATTGGGTAAGGACAAAGACATGCAGCTAAAAGAGTCCTTCAAGATCAGTATTTTGAAGCCATTTTGGCCTCTGTTTACTGTGAGGAAATCTGCTGACTGGTAATGCGCTTCTGGACAACTGACTGTATCTTTTTTGTTTCGGTGGCACAACCCTCACAGCCCCTACATAGATAGCTCTGTTGTTTAGCTAGTTTAGGACATTAATAATAATAATAATAATGCATTAAACTTGTATAGCGCTTTTCAAGACACTCAAAGACGCTTGACAATAGGAGAAAAGAGAAATCACACTGTTGTTGTATTGAATATGTGGTTCTGTCAGTGCATGATCTGCCTTGCAGCTACTGCTTTTACCCTCTAGCTTCTGCTTTTTTTGCATAAAGCAGTGGTGTCCTATGGTTTTATCCTTGAAGGATTAGTATGGTGTTCTTTATGGTTCAGTTGGCAGAATTGAAAAATTTCTGATGAACTCTTCTGAAAGGACGAACAGCATTCAAAGAATGATGGTACTTTTTATGCTGTGAGAGAGAATCCTTTCTTCTTGTTTTTCTTCTGGTGGAGATGTAAGGAACTTTAAATCACAAATATCACTCAAAGGATTCTGGGTGACACTGGGTGGGAGCACAGAGTCTCCTATAAAAAACTGACTGAATCTAGTTTGTTTCGTGTTGTTAAGCACTGTGTCAGTGTTTTTGTGTCAGTGTTTACCACTGAAATATGTCTTTGTTTCATCAGTCAGCACCTCGGATGGAGACAAGAAGAAAAAACAGAAAGGAAAAGGAACCCTTGAGCCAAAGTTTGGTCCAGTTACTAAATTAGCCACTCTCAAGGTACTCAAATCACAAATACCACAAGTACAATAAAATAAATAAGCATTCTGTTTTTGCTATCAAACTAGATGTTCAGAATAAGACATGACTCAGAAAATGTGGCTTCCAGCAATGATAGACTAAGTTCCTGTGCTAGCAGTGTAAACACCAACACTTCCCCTGTGCGCCAAGCTCCTAGTCTGGGTAGAGTGAGCTAATAGCAGTGCTAGCTGCATGGCTAACTGAGCTGACTAGCTAATGGCAACTCCACTTTGCAATTAGTAGTTACTTAAGCAACAAGTAAAGCTATCTGTCCAGAGTTGAGACAAAACAGTCTGACGTCATCAGACAGAAAACCAGAAAACATTTTCTCCATAAAACATTATCCATTGTCACTAAAATCAGTGACATACTGTAGTTGATGGTGTGTGACTCAGTGCTGCAAAGTGCTATGCACTTCTTGCAGATCGTATACACTCAACACAAATTACAAAGTGCTAGAACAGGTGTTCAGGGTGCAGAGGGGGAATGAAAAAGCCACAAGTTAGTGTAGCATCAAAATGATTTTGAGGCCTTTGAATAGTTGCATAATATTGCTTTAAAAGACCAGTAAATAGATGAATAAGCCCAATATGTTTTTGCAAACTCACTGCATTTGATGAATTTATAACTAGACAGCTAAGAGCGGTGACTCTCCATCCTGCAGAAATTGTCTGTCTTAGAAATTTGTGCTATTTTAAAATCCGACAATATATCTTAGTATTGATATATGTCAGGGAGAAGAATGTTCAGTGGGGTAATGCTGACAATCTCTCTGCAGCTGTACAACAAGGAGCTGGAGGCAGAGTTTGGGCCTTTTGACGACTGGGTGAACACATATGAGCTGTTCAGAGGGAAAGCCAATGAGGAGGAAGGGGCGGCTGACGAGAGATTCGTTGGCAAATTTAAGGTGAAACGATTGAATGAAATGTCGTCTATGAGTGTTACATTGACATATTTTTTATTTTATTTATACAGTTTAAAGTTGCAGGGACCATGCACTGACTGTACAGGTTTTGATGTTGCACAGGAGGCTTGTGCCCAGCTGGTTAAACAGTATGATAAATGGGACACAATCATGACGTTGAAATATAGTGCTGCTGCCTCAGACACTTTCTCATATGGCAGAGATTAGTGAAATATCTTCGCTATTGATCTGATACATTATGTATATATGCTTCTCTCCAGGGGCGATTCTGCCTGTATAAACTGACTGAGGATGAGGACGAGGACTGGGAAGACGCCGCTGACACAGAGCACTTCAGAGTCAACAGAGGAATCCCTCCCAACGGCCCGGTCCAAGTCCTCATTCGGGTTTACATCGTCTCTGTGCGTTCTAATTTTTACAGATGAAACCAATCCCTTGAGGTTTAAAGTGTTCAGTAGGAATGTTCTTAAAAGTAACACAGCTGCATTTAGACTGAGTGCACATACACAGCTGTTGGGGGTATCTCAGCATAACTGTCCATAGTCCAGGAAAAATGTTAATAAATTTATTTTTAAGTTACTAGATATTATGAAGAAAAATGTCTGAAATGCTATTAAGAATCAAACAAGTAACAAGCCATGTCATATGACTGAAATTATGAATGAATAAATCATGAAAATACATTGTATATTAACAGTCAGAGCTCCCAGTTTGGTCTCCATTCAAAAAATAATGTGAATTAGGTAAATCAATCAAATTTTATTTCTATAGGCAAAATCACAAATCACAAATGTATAATCTGTACATTTATTGTTACCTTCCAATCACTTCTTAGAATTTTCATTTGGTTTATACTCCTTTATTGTTTCTGGTTCCTCTCACATTAGTAACATTAGTAGCTTGACTAGGCACATTAAACCCATACTTCACCAGCCCTGACATGTGTGTGATTCATAGCACAATTCAAATAGAATAAAAAAATAATGTCTCTCGCCATTGACTACAGTTTTTTTTTTTTTACATTTGACTTTTTTTCCCCTAGAGTTACTATTACTATTATTGACAAGTCCCAGCCCTTTTTGCTTTGCAACATCTGTTAACCTTCTCCTTTCCCGTTTACTGTGCTCAGATGTGCTGTGCTTCGCCCGTCTATATTGAAAACAAAACAAAGTTTTGAAGATGGTTAAAAAATGTTGCTCGGGGACCTGTAAGAGAGACATACAGTCACATTTTAAGTTAGCTGATGATAGCAAAATGATGGCTGACTAACTAGTTAACTATGTAGATTAATTAGCTAATTAGTTAGCATTCTGCTAACATTAGCTATCAGATGAACTAGCTAAGTAATTATTAATGTACATTAGCTGGATACCTAGCTAGGGTTTTGCTGATATCAGCTAACTTAAGATGTGACTATAATTGCACAGGTCCCCCAGTAACATTTTCAAACATTTTCAAATCCATTTTAATTGCTGTTAAGGTTCTGTGAAAAGGGGTAGGACTTAGAAAGGGCCGTTTCCACACATGGGGTTCAAATCCAGATCCCTCTTACTTGTATAAGACTACTACTTTGGTGTAATGTAATGTTTTCTCCTCTCTCCCCAGGCATCTAACCTGCACCCAGCTGACCCGGATGGGAAGGCTGACCCTTACGTTGTTGTTCGGCTTGGGAAGAATGAAATCAAAGACAGAGACAACTACATCCCTAAACAGCTGAATCCTGTGTTTGGAAGGTACATGACTGGCTGACTAAAGCTTACGTCTATGTTTTAAACTAGAACACGCCCCTATAATTTCATGTTTAAAGCCTGGCAAAGAACTTCCCAAGCTTTCTCCTTCTTCCAGATCTTTTGAGATGCACGCGAAATTTCCTCAAGAGTCTCTGCTGACAGTATTGATCTATGACTATGATTTGGTGGGAGGAGACGACCTGATAGGCGAGACTCGGGTTGACCTGGAGAACCGATTCTACAGCCGACACAGAGCCACCTGTGGACTCCCTACTGAGTACTGCCTGTAAGTCTCGCCTTCCTTCAGTGAACCAAAGGGGAGAAACGGTTTTGAGTTATTTTTGTACTTGCTTCATTTACGTAAATTATTCATGCAGCTGTTTAATAGCTCCTACTTCATACCTTCTTTATCTCTGTACTCTTATCTGGTGAGCAGTTGTCATTTTCACCTGAACAAATAAGAACGAAGACTAACGTGTTTGGAGATACATTTCCAAAGTTTTCATTTAAGTTTACTTGTAACTTGTAATAATCATACAAAAATAAGTTACTGTGCCTTCTCCCTGTCTGTCTGTTAGTGATGGTTATAATGCCTGGAGAGACTGTCTGAAGCCATCAGAGCTGCTGTCTAAGCTGTGCAGAGACAACGGTCTGGAAGAGCCTCAGTTCAGACCAGGACGCATCACTGTGGCTGGCAAAGTTTTCACTGGGAAGACGCTCTTCATGATTGACGGTGCACACACTATAAATTGCTCTTGATCTGAGATCTTTAAGCCGTACCTTTAATCTGTAACACTTTAGCTACGCCTGGCATTACATGTCTTGGGTGATCTGATCACCACAGGACACCTCTACATACGTCAGTTATACCCATTATACCATTATAATGCGTCTCCACATGTAACACAAGTAACTTATCAGATCCTACTTCCCCGCTCTCTCGTCCCTGCACAAATACACACACAGCTGCATCATTTTCATTGTTAAAAGACTAAATACATTGTTCTTTTTTGAATTTAATGCCAAATTTAGAACTGTCAGTAACCGTTTTGAACCAAATGACAATCAGGCAGCTGTTTGTGTGTACTTACAGGATGTCAGTTGAGTGGACGATCTTTTAGTGTAGTCCAGGACACATTGCGTACACGTTGTGAAAAGACTGCGGTCAAGTGTGGCCCAGACAACCTCTGAATGTGGTCTGAATGATCAGATCTCAATCACGCCATTCATATCTGATATTAAAATGTGATTTTTACCCACATTATCCAGATTATTGTAAAGATTACGTTTAATCCTCCCTAAGATCCAATCACAATGCAAGCCAAACTCCCTCCAGATGTGGTCTTGTAGATCTGATCACATAACATTTATACCTCGCATTAACATGTTTTCTCTTATCTTGATAACTTATCGAGATACAGATCATATTTTAAAATTAGGTCTAAATGGGGTGAATAAGTCCTCAATGTGTCTGGATCACCTAAGATGCATGTCTAAACAGGGCCTGGCCTGTTGTCTTGATGGATCTTGAGTCTAAATCGTAAAGACAACAGCAGTCTCGCTTTAAATCTTACTGTAAACTTTTAATAACAATTTTGGGGTGTGTGTGTGTGTGACATAAATCATTATGATGTGTGCCCATGTCTCAGATGAGCCGGTGGAAACCTATGAGCACCTGTCTTTGAAGATCCTGCACCGCTGGCAGGAAATCCCAGCTGTGGGATGCAAGCTGGTACCAGAACACATCGAGACCAGGACTCTGTTCAACAAGGCTCGGCCCGGCATGGACCAGGTACTTTTTAACATTATCATATTATTATATTCAGAAGCTTGTTTTCTGACCCCATTTCAACACCCACAGACTACTGACTGTTGTATGGATCAGTCAGTTTAGTCAGTTGTTTTTCTCTCTGCATCATAGGATTTCCCCATTCATAGCAGCCATAGCAGAGTGCTTTGGAAATAATCTTTCAACATTTTACGTATTTACTTTTATCTAACACCACAGGTATGTAGGCTAACCATACTTTAAAACATTTTGGCAGCTTTTCAGCAAGCCAAGTCAAATATGTCAATGTCAAATATGCCGTGCTCAACTGCACCACACCACAGACTGTATGGATTATTGTTGCACTGGGGCACGAGCACACTGAAAGTTGTGATGCACTCTATCATGTTTTGTCCACTGGGAGGGCACTCTAGGGGGAACTGGAGATTGGGCCACTCTGGAGGGCACTCCATCAAGCTTTATCAAACACAGTGGTATCTAAGAGGACAGATTTGCAGTGTTTTTTGAACAGGGGGGTGCCATATTGCCCCCATGCCCCCCACTCTTGAGTTTACAAGTGGCTGCCTGCGAGTAAAATCAATGTAACTCCCAAAAACGAGTTATATTGGTATCAAGCACCAATACTCAGCCCTATTCAAGACAAGAAACAGTTCTTGATTCTTCTGCTGTGTGTGTGTGTAGGGTCAGGTCCAGATGTGGGTAGACATGTTTCCCATGGACATGCCTCATCCGGGACCTTCAGTGGACATTTCACCTCGAAAGCCAAAAGGGTGAGAGCTGTCTTTTTCAGTACCTGAAGGCAGCACCTGCTGGCCAATCTTAAAAGACCTGAATCAATATTTATTTATGAAAAGGGGCAACTAACACTCCCAATGTGTGTGTTCAGGTACGAGTTGCGCATCATCATCTGGAACACAGAAGATGTGATTCTGGAGGACAGCAGCTTCCTGACGGGTCAACAGTCCAGTGATATCTACGTCAAAGGGTAACTATAAGCTCTAATCCAAATGTAGGTATTTGTCAGACTGATAATTTGCATTAAATTTGCTTATTCTATTTTCTTGTACAGAAATAAGTTGTCACTGCCACTATCCATTTTTCTCTGTAGCTGGCTGAAAGGTTTAGAGGATGACCGTCAGGAGACAGACGTCCACTACAACTCCCTGACTGGAGAAGGAAACTTCAACTGGCGCTTTGTGTTCCCCTTCAGCTACCTGCCTGCTGAGAAGGTGCTGACAAGCAGACAGACAGACAGAAGAAGGGTCACACTTTGTGAACCCTGCTGGAATAAACATGACAATATCACATTGCCAACACATCCATCTTTTCCCTTCTCTGTCGCAGGTAATAGTGGTGAAGAAGAGAGAGAGTATTTTCTCTCTGGACAAAACCGAGCAAAAGATTCCTGCCATCCTCATCATGCAAGTCTGGGACTTCGAGACGCTCTCCTCTGATGACTTCCTAGGTGTGTGTGTGTGTGTGTCTGTCTGTCTGTGTATGATTGCTTCACCATGTATCTGCAAGGGTGGATATTTCTTTTTCACTGTTGAGGGGAGCAATTCCTGAAGGGGACACCAAAAGCGCCACCCAAAGTACTGTTATATAAGTAAACAGAGAAAACCTACATTATTTCTGAATAGTTATGAGTCGTAGCAGCATGTTCAAATGTTTTAAATAACTGAATTAATTGTAAAACTAAAAAAAACGATACCGATACTTGTTCTAAATAGTTTGATTGGTCGTCCCTATAATCCAAAAAGCCAATCAGATGAGAAAGGAGCAAAGTCTGAAATTTACACCTGCCAGGAACTAAATGCGAGTATATTTTCGGTTTGGCGAGTAAATTGTGGAAAGCTATCCACCACACAAGCAGGGAAAGATTTACTGAGAGTCTCTACTGTGTTTTGGTGCCATTTAAAGCCACACTCCTTCTGTCCTCTGCTGTCTGTGTCAGAGGTGGACACACACAGAGGAGCAGAGGCTCCATGGTACATTCAAGTGCACCTCGTAAACTCAGAAAGCTATACACAAATGGCCATTTGCCATATCACATTCTGTTCTACAGTCAGATTTTAAAAATTGTATTAAAAAAAAATCTTATCAAATTAACAGCAAGCTCAACCAAATTTTGTACAAGTCCTTAAGTACCTCAGTGATCATTTTCATGTAGTTTTATGCTTATACTTAATATAATATATAAATTTAGTTGTTAAGAATAGTTTGATATATTATTAATAATGCTACACAATAAAAGGAAGACTCCATGATCGGTCATCTGTATTGTCCAGCTACAGAAATCCTGATCGGAGCACCCTTACTTGTATATTTGACTGATGAAGTGTTCGTGTGTTTGTGTAGGGACGGTGGAGTTAGACCTTCATGGTTTCCCTCGGGGGGCAAAGACGGCAAAGTCATGTAAGGTAGACATGTTGACGGATGGGACAGAAAAAATCTCCATCTTCCAGCAGAAGCGAGCAAGAGGCTGGTGGCCCTTCAGCAAGTCTGGAGAGCTGACTGTACGTTCACAGACACACACAGTGCGCAAACCAACTTCACACAGATTGACAAACACTCGTTTAGACTTTGACTGACACTGGGCTGCTGTGTGCACTGACTCCATCAGGGGAAAGTGGAGGCGGAGTTCCATCTTGTGACAGCTGAGGAGGCAGAGAAAAATCCTGTTGGTCGAGCCCGCAAAGAGCCAGAGCCGCTGCCAAAACCAAAGTAAGGCTATGTTCAGTAATAAATAAATCCTGCCTGCCCAATGTTAGCAGATAGCACATAGGCCAAACTAAAACATTTAAAAATAGATTAAGAATACTCCCCCCATATCAAAGGAAAATTGCACACTGCATGTGAAGTTTGGCTGCTTCTTTGAAACTCCATGCTTTGAAATGTGCCAACAAAACTGTAGTCTAGTCTAGCTGTTTGAGATGTTTTGCAACAACTTTGACGGTATCTTTTTTACATGCTGTATGTGTGTATGTAACATGTGTAGACATGGAAATTGTGGTGTAATGAGTAAGTTGACACAAAGGTAATTAAACCTATACGTGACCATCAGCTGAGGGATGATGGACAGCATCTCATAGGGCTTATCCTAACAGTTTTCTTGCCATTATTACTCATGCGCAAAACCGAGATGATATTAAAGTATTGTGACAAACTGGCAAGCCCTGATGGACATCCAACATTAATAGATAAGAATACGGAGTAACAAACGTGTCGCTTTTGTCAGAATTACCCAAAACAGTTTCTACTTTAACTGTAAAAAAAAAAATAAATAAATAAAAACATTCATAATGAACTACTGAATAATTATATTCTCTTCTCTTTCTACCCTCCCCCAGCCGCCCAGACACCTCCTTCTCATGGTTTGTCAATCCATTCAAGTGTTTCTTCCACTTGGTGTGGCGAAGCTACAAGAAGTACATCATCATTGCCTTGGTCTTGCTCATCACAGTGCTGTTCCTTGCCCTGCTGTTCTACACACTGCCAGGAGCCATTTCCCAGAAGATAGTCAATGGATGACACACACGCCTGGACTATGTTCACACTGTAGTTCTGAACATCTATTCAAAACTAGACTGCAACTCCCCCTTCATGCCTGCCAGTGGTCATGACAGCGTCTGTTCTAACAGGGCAACAAGAACTTCTCAGAACTCACAACACCTCAGAATGTGATCAAGTAATTCAGCCCCCCCCACTTACAGCTTTTTTTTACTTTAGATTGAATGTTTGCCAAAAACTACAGTACCCAGCTTCCCAGCTTTTTTAAAACATTGAAGTGTAAGTTCTTGACCCATTATTTATATTATGCCTTAACATCAGTAGGAGCAAATTGGCTTGGGACACAGAGCCAGAGGCGATGTTGGATGTAGACATGGAACTAGCACATTACCACTTGATTCTACCAGGCGTGGGTGTTTTACATTCCAGCTGCAACACAGCCTCTGAGGCTATTCATGGCCATTCTAATGCTTGTGATTCCACCAGACATGCTGCCCCATTGTTTCAAAAGTGTTACCCACTCTGCTCCACTTCAAACAAGTGCTTAGTCTACTTTTGACACAGAGCAGAATGAGTTGGACATCATGCTGCACTGACTCCCAGTTGTAAAAAACAGGCAAAAATTTAAACTTACTTACCAATGGTAGAATAACAAAAGTTACAGAAAAATGACCAACAAATCAGAGCAAGTCAACAAAATTGTGCAGGTAAAATCCTACCTGTGGGGTAGGAACCAGGAAGCCATGTGAAGGACAACACCGTCGTAGAACTGTGCCCGGTGGAATCAAAGCACTAGTTTATGGTCTTTTCAGTGGAATTGCTGCCACTAATAAAATCACCTGTCTCAGGCTTTCAAGTGCAGGTTCAGATTTTTTCCAAATCTAGTCTTTCTAAATATAATACTCAAAACTGACATATATTTGGTGAAAAACTAATTGATCACTGGAATTCATTGTCCTCTCCATACCTGTAATGAAGAGATTCTAATGATGCAACAAAGGAACTCCTTTACAGCCTGAACAAATAACTCATAGACTAAGCACTGCAATGTTGAGAGTGTTGTCTGAAGATAGACTTTTAAAAATCTGAACCTATGCTTTTAGCCCATCTCAATATTCATACATATTATCTGCAAAGAAAGAGTCAAGCTTTGTTAAAATTAAAGTTCAACACAGTTCTTATTTTAGCTGCATTTATTGTTACTGAACAAGGTATTAGGCTTCTCATTTTTATCTGGAGATTGTTTAGAGTAAGTACAAAACAAAAGTATTTCTGTTAGCAGCCGTGATGTGACATGTTTCTCGTGAACAACTCTTAAACACAGTGTCTGTCAAACATAGTTTCTCAGAGAAAAACTGATACTTCTCAGGTTATGTCTTTGTGTTCTCATCAGGCCGAGCAAGGGTGTGTATCTTGTACATATTACAACTTTACAACAAAGCACGCACTGGAAAACGCATTCTATCCAATATTCAAATGCAGTCACATGTACGCTAAAAGACATCATGAGAAACTGTCCCTGTGACATTATATGTCAATAAAATCAAACAACAGGTTCACTTTGAAACACAAACATGAACAGGATAGATAGTGAACTTACTTATATACACATATAGACATTTAACTATAAAGAACTGAATTCAAATAATTTATGTTTCCTGGGTAGGAAAATTAGTTTATATAAGATTCAAGTGTTTTTATTTTAATACTTGATTGCATTACGAGTTTAGACTGCCTGCCTTGGTCTACTGACACTGGGTATTGATATGTAACAGATGTAAAATGAGGGTAAAAGATTTCTTACCATATACTATGTAACAGTATAAACGAGGTGATCCATATCAGGTGCTCTGATTATTTTGTCTGTACATATGGGTCGGGATGAGGTGCTTGTAAGTT
>JAJHUR010024210.1:0-15249 GCA_027495735.1 Lutjanus campechanus | reverse complement strand
ATTGATTTAATTAGTTAATATAAAATTGTTTTATGGTTTTAGTCTAAACTTTGTTCTTTTGTTTTAGATCAGCTTGTTTCCACCTTTTTAAAAATAATTTTATGTGTTATAAGAGTTTTAAAAATGTTTCCTAAGGAAATAAGATATTTTTAATGGTTATTTTCTGAAATAATTTTCTTGTTCTGAGTTATGGATTATTACATTATATAACTATGGAGTAATTACAGACGGATACAGATCAAAGCCAAGTGCATTTTTAAAATAATTTAACCCTAATCCCACCACTTTTTCCTTTTTCACTGATCTGAAAACTGAACCGATCCGTAACTCAAAACCGTGATACGATCCGAACCGTGAGTTTTTTGATCCGTTGCACCCCTAGCGTGGACTGGGAGAAGGAGTTTCTGTGGCTAAAATATGATGCTACCAAGCAGATGCTCTTTTGTACGTATTGCCAGGCAGCACCGCAGAAAATCAAAAAGGACAATCCTTATGTGCTGGGAAATAAAATACTAAAAAAAGACAACGTCCAGAAACACAGCATGAACTGCATTAATTGTGTTCTGTAGAGGTTATGGTTATTTCTACTGTGTGCTACAACTCACTGGCCCTGTGCTACATAACTGTCAGCCTCTGTAGCACCAGTGCTAGGTGCTGAAAAAGTTAACGTACAGCCCTGCGCTGACCGGCCTGTCACTGGTCAGGGCCGGTCACAGAAAACCAGCTGGTTCCGGTCTCTGGCCGGTCAATCAGTGCATCCCTATTAAAAATATGGTGTAAATATCTTTCAAGTCAACTTGGTATGTTGGGTTTGAAAACTGGTCACCATTCACTTAAATTGTTTGGGAGATTCTGCAAGATTTGCTGGTTTCCTATGAAACTGCAGAAGTGTTTTGTGGACTAAAAAACTAAACCCAACCTTCAATCAGCATGAAGGTGAGCAGATAATGACTGAATTCTCATTTTGGGGTTTTTGGGTGAACTATCCCTTTATATGAACTGTCAAACAAAGTGGAGATGAGCTGAGACCACTCTTTCTCAGCTATCTCAGCCTCTTGCCCTGCATCCAAATGCAATTGCTCCGTTTATAGATGCGCAAACCAACCAAACCTGAACTGAAACAATCCAGGTTTTGAAAACAGCTGGCCCAAACAAGCTAGGTGTGAACACACCCTTATTTTAGCCTCTAAACCAAAAAAGAAAAAGAAAAATACAAGAACATCAATAATCATAAATTATTGTAGTTTCTAAATCATTTTATCTGTCAATTTCCTTGTAAGTATAAAAAGAGAGATTAACCCTGTAGTATCATGGTGAATGTACACTGATTCCCAGAATTTTGCATGTATGATAGGAGAAAGCTTCTATGTTTACCTCATATTGAAATTGAAGTAAACACAGTTCACTCACTGCACTGATTGGTGATGTTTTTTTTTTTTGCTCTTAAGTTTATTGAGATATATGTAAAACCTGTTGGAAAAAAAAACAGAAAAAACACATCAGGGCACTTGCCCCTTAAGTAAGTTAATTGTGATAAGGTTAATAAATTACTGTATGTTCTCAATGCAGACAATTTAATCCTCTGTCAACAGAGCTGTGTTTGTACCCTAATGATAATGATCCTTCTAACAACTCAGAGGATGACATGCAGTCAGGGAGGAGACTAAAGATACATAACATCCTGGAAAAGGTTGCCCACTGTCTCAACTGGTTTGTTATGTTCACTCTTCACCTAACGTTCTCTTGACGTCACACTGGGCGAGACAAACAAATGCAAACAATTATCATGACACTTCTTTCTGTCCTTTTGAGTGCTTATCACGGTGCCTTTATTTAGAATCAAAAACATGTTTTTTAGGGCCTGATGTGTATTTCTGTGTGTCTGTTCGCATGAATATGTCATGATGTGTGTCAACTTCAGATGATGGAAGTATAGCAGATTTTCTGAAGGATCTATTCACCATTGCTCCCACAATTAGAGTCTTTGTTGTGGTAATCTCGCTCCTGGTGATTATCATCACTGGCCTTCATTTAGCTTCAACACCTCATCATTTTTTCTTGGCTTTCTTCAGCCCGCCCTGACAGTACAAGCACACGTCAACACTGAGATGTACGGTGCTGCCTTTTAAAACATGACTGTCAAATGTTATACCTTGGTATAAATCAGGCGATTATCGTAGGCTGCAATTTCTCTGACAGTCTTTGTTTATCTTAAAACAAAGCGCACATTGTGTTTTATCTAATGATACTCGTGTGATTTTCATATTTGACTTTTTTTCATCTCATCTTCCACTGTTCCACCACACACTAGCTGCAGCCAAAAAAGTATATGCTCTGTGGCCACAGCATCCTTGATGCCCCATCCACACTGCCCCAGCTGATTTCAACCTTTTCTCCTCTGCCTCTTTCCTGTAAATATGGCTTATAGTCACCAGTGTCTTTTGTTGAGATTTTGATTCGGCAACATCAAGGGAAACAATACATATTACCAGTGGTGGGTCAGTAAGATTTTGAGTCTGGTATGAACTGCTGGAAAACCAGAGCACTCAGGCAGAGGGCAAGAAAGGAAGTGTGCAAATATGGACATAAGTGTAAACGTGACCTAAACTTTCTTTGACCA
Source organism: Lutjanus campechanus (assembly GCA_027495735.1). Classification (NCBI taxonomy): domain Eukaryota; kingdom Metazoa; phylum Chordata; class Actinopteri; order Lutjaniformes; family Lutjanidae; genus Lutjanus; species Lutjanus campechanus. Next base: position 12,629 of record JAJHUR010024210.1, on the reverse strand, counting down.
CAAAGCCTGAATGATACTCTACATTTCTATGGTTTACACTGCCAGACTGCAGTCTCTATTAACAGTGACAACAAGCTAGATCCACATTATATACCCTTGTCTCCTTTATGATTTGTCTGCTGTCCATGCACTTTCTCTCAAGTCCATTTCTTCCAATGTGGTGAAAAAAAAGGATCTGGTAAGTCATTATAATGAGAAACCTCTATGAGTTAGTATCTCAAAATAATGAGTTAATATCTTAAAATAATGGGTTAGTACCTCAAAATAAAGAGAAACTTTCTCAAAATAATAACTTTGACACTAACTCATTGTTTTGAAATATTAACTGTAACAGTAAAATGTTGTTATATATTAGATTTATCCTGGCCTTTCAAATTAATAAAAAAAAACATGAACAGCCAGCACCATGTAGTATGACATCATTATATAGACTGACATTTGCTCAGCACCTCCAACTGTGACTGATTTTCAGTGTCCCTGTGCTTAATTAACAAATTAGGAGAAAAAAGAATCAAAATAACACCATCCTTAACCCTCAACTTATATTTGTTATATTATTTCCATGGATGTAAAATTATTGTTTCATTTGATGGCCTTACTACGCTGACATTCAGCTTTTGTGCCCTCAAAAAACTGACAAATTGACAATTGATCAAACCAACCATATTACATACAGAACTAAACAAAAGCAGGACTTTCATTTATAGTCAACGATTGTCAATTCTGTATGCAGAAATGGCAACTATACTGTAGCAAGCATATTTTATCAGCTGTAGCTAGCTAGCTAATGGACACAAACTCTATGATTTTCAATGTTTCCATCTTGAATTTTGCACCATTGTGATGGTATCGTGTTGACAAAATTTGTCCAGACAGATATAAACACTAGGTATGTTCCTTCAACAAAATTCCCATTTTCTAGATTAAAACACCACCAAACTGTGCCGGTTTTATGAGCTGTCATCCGTCCAACTTCGCTGATATAAACATCTGGGGTTGCCTGGGCGATCGGGGCATACACGCTGGGCGAGAGGGGCTGATGTCTGACAGTGCCGCAGCCCCGACTAGTGACGGGCAGCTGCATAAAATCTTAGAGGCAACAGATAACTGGCATTGTGCATTAAAGAAATATTAATAAACAGTTTAAATGACTAGTAATTCTGGTGCCAACTAGTGAGAGTTGGGACGTTTAATCGTTTAGTCCACTAATTGCGCACTTTCCCTAATAAACACCTGGCAAAGTACTCAAAACTGCCTCTGACGTATAGTCTGTGCTACAGTACGTGTCTCCAGGATCACATTTTGCCATGATGACACACACACACACCCACACACAGACTTGCAAGGTAAAAAAGAAAACCAGTAACATGCTGTCACAGCTGGCAATCAGACGACGCCTTGTTGATATTAACATGCTACATGTAGCACAAGTCACAATGTCTCTGAGTTTCCGTCTTTCATTTCACAGCAGATTCCTCTTGTTCACAGTGCTTAGTTTTCTCTGTCCCTCCCTATCCCTGTGTGAACTCTGCAAACATCACTAACTCACAGTACCACACCCAGGCAGCCACACAGGACAGAGAGAGCACACACGGTAAGTCAACAGTTAATAACATGTTTCCTGTAAATGTATGTGGACAGTGTCGATGATTGTGGGATGGGAAAACAGGTTGTGTTTGGCTGCACCCGAAGAACGAATATCTTGGTACATCTTTGCAGTCGACATCAAACTGTAGAAGACTGATGACATTTTCTTTGGCAGAAAGTACCTGTAGACAGAAATTGGCAATAAAACACTGACACTGAGCAAAAGCACTGTTGCTGTCAGGCTTGGCAGTGAGGACAAATTAAATGCCTGCACATTGTGTTTGTCTCTTTTAATGAAGATAAAGTTCCCTTGTTCTGACTGTTCACTTTTAGTCTATATCAGCACACTAAGGTATTAATCTATGAGATTAAGCAAGCTTCTATCTTCATTCAGTTGAGTGCGATTTTTATTCAGAGGCATCTCTGACAGAAAACCTTTCAGATATCCCCATAGAAGAGCAAAATTATTTATTTTAGCTGCACAAATTATAGAGCTACTTAGCCCTGCTCTCTGCCAGTGTAAGTATGATTATAGTAGATATACTGCATACAAAATATTCGTATACCATTTCTGATTTGTAGATGCATCTTCATAATGATGACATGACTATGACATCAAGATGCCATCTAAACATAATAGCAACCTTTCAGTTGTGTGAAACATCAATCTCACATAATGTACTGTTGAACTCAAATCCACTAGTATGCAAGATTTCTATAAAAGCTCTTAAGCTTTTTAAAAAAAAATCACATTTACATACATTTAAAAAGTCCATCTGTCTATTTTTCCACCAGCTAAATTTAAGAAATAACACTCACACATATGAAGAAACAAAAATCTTCAACCTTTTAAAGGATTTAAATATAAAAAAGTATTCATGCAGTTTGTGAAAAACAGCTCTTGTCTGGAACATTAACTGTCTTAATAAGCACCCTCCAGAGTCTCCATGAAAACCTTCTCTGCAGGAGCTTTAATGTCAATTTAACAACCTTCCTTTACTTGCTCATTAAAAGAGGTGACAGACAGGATAAGGGGCACCAATCTGACATTTCCTTCTCCAAAACACAAGTAATTAATAAGGCAATAATGGAAAAATATAAGACAATTAATCATTTTCTTTTACATAAATTCAGCAGCTTCTTTCTCTCAGCCTTTAAAGCCTCTGAAAATGTGCTGCTAAATAGTAAAAATGCATGTAGGATATTTAGTTTCTCATTAAGCATCCACAAAGAATAGGTTTGGGTTGTATCCATTCTTTCATACCTTAATACCCTCCTGACATTTTACCGGGGTTTACGGTATTATGACAGTATTTGTGTAAACTTTCTATAAAACGGCTCAACGACACTGTACTCAACTGCCACTTAACTACTTAATACTCCCAAAATGGAGGCAGAGCTGATGGCCATAGCGGCACTATTTCCACTGCTGGGAAACAACACACACACATGCAGGAGCTCTACTTCAGTCTTGAGAGGATGCAGCCTTTATTCACAGACAAACAAACCTAAATTGTAAATTTACAGCACGGTCTCTGTACATATTCTGCCAGAATGACAACTTCACTGCTCACTTTTCCCTCTGCTGAGCGCGCATTCACCGTAACTCTGTCACCGTAGACAGTAATTAGTCTGCCCCCGCCCTCTGTGATGCTCGCTAAAGTTACACACTCATGTCTACACGCTACTCTGTCTAGACAGTAGTCTGTAGTTTGTGAGCTTACCTTTATCATCAAGACTGGGACAGAGGCATTTTTCTTCTTTTTAACTAATTAGTCCTGTAACTTTACCCCCAAGATGGCAAGTTTATTCTTCTTATGAAAGCTATTGTTTGTCTGTTCAGTTGCGCTGTTGTGCAGAGACTGACCCCTGGTGGTGAGGACTCCCAACACGGACACTATACAATGTACTGCTGTGATGGGGCCAGCAGCAAAACTTACTTTAGCTGCCTACAAGGACTACTTTAAAAAAATCAATATTAGTTTAAGTGTATGCAATATTTAGGATCATTTTACTGCTTTACTTTGCCGTCAGACAGCAGTCATTTTACCTCGCAGAACATGGGAGGTGCCGGTCTTCCACTGCCTCAATCAGTTAGTTTGTTACTGTGGTGTTTTAACATATTAGTTCAGACTCAAACTAACGTTACTTGCAGCAGATCATGGCAATGGTAGACCAGCCACTCCTGTGTCCTGTGAGGTAAAATAACTGTCTCTTTTTTTTAAAGGAGACTTGGTCGATGTGAAGAGAGCATTGTCGGTGGTAATGGATGGTAAAGTGGTGAAAATGTTCTAAATATAGCATACAATTTGACTGATCATTTCTGCAAGGAAAAATTGCATAATGACTTCAGCTCCCCATTTTTGACTTTGCTCAGACTCAGAGAGGCAGACAGTTAGCGAGAGCAGAGAATTTCATTATTGGTTCGTGGAAATAATTGCGTCATTTTCATAATAAATGTCCAAGCAGAAGCACGCTCAATTCAAACTCAATACAGGAAAGTGAACATAAACTTAAATGACAAAATTTGAATTTGAATTAAAACTACTTTGTAATACTTTTTAGATGCTTACAATTATTTACATGAGACAATAAATTACATTGTTAGAAGGCTGTAGTGGATTTAAGTTTCCAGAGGCTTTAGCTCATCAATAGAAGGCAATGGAAATATAAGGCCTTAACTAAATTTTAAACTCATAACCCATAACTGTCTGCAAACATTCACTCACCTGCTGTCTCTATGGACCTCAGTATGATTAAAACTGAATCAGAGGATGTGAGGTTGTGTTCTGACAAATCTACCTGGGGGCCAGATCATGGAGATCATTAAATGTTAACAATAATAACGATGAATAATTTATCAGGGGGAAATGACACAACAGACACCTTTGTGTTGCATGTTGAATATGCAGGTGGTGACAGTCACAGCAGCACTCTCTCCTGGTACTTTGAGTGATTCAGAGCTTTTACACTTTGAGAGTGTTGAAAAGGGAGATTTGTAAAACCCGGGGATCAATGCAGGGATCAGCAGGACTGTGTAGTAAATGAATAAATCAGCAATCCATGACATGAGTCATAAGTGAAAAGATGAAAATGAAACTGAATGACATTCCCGAAATGGCCCTGAAGATTGACGAATAACTCATCAGCAGGGATGAAACTGATCTCACCTGAATGAGAAGGATATAAAAGAGACATTTTCAGGGATTTAACAACTTCTCTGCCGCCTCTTTTTAAGAGGATGAGTTACACAAGTGAAGGAAATAAGGCATTATTAAAACATCTGAAATCGAATAGTCTCAGACGAGTCAAGGCCAGGTTCAGGTGACAGCACTGACAGGAGAAAAAATTAAATTGGAGAAACTTCTTTCAAGCTGGGTACTAATATCCAAATTGCAAACAAGAAGAACCAATTAAAATCCACCTTTAAGGCCACATTAGTTTCACAGGAATAATCCATCCAATATACAGAAAACTTTGTTAATTCAGTTAGTTGCTTTTTTGGATGATATTAGAGAGCAACTTAACAGGAGCTGAAAATCATGTTTTTGCAGACATTCGATGGTTTCACTCCTCACCCTTCTGCAGTAATGTAGAAGTGAGATGCGCCAGCCATTCAACCATTACTACATAAAAGAAATTCAAATTTGAATTTTCCTAAACTTCATCTAATAAAGACATATTGCTGGTTCACCTAACTAAAAACAGGCTCATGGCACTTCTTGAGATAACTACAAAGATTTTATCTATAGATTTGTGTACATGGACATGATTTATCCATTTTTCTTGCGACACTCAGCACAACTTTTAAACAAATGTATTATCCACCATCATTCTCATTCTACAGCCAAGTTAGCAATAATAAATTTCAAGATAAAGCAGTCTCATTACATTTAGACATCAAAACTTGTGTAGGTTTAGGAAATGATCACAGTTTGGGGTAAAATAACTACTTCCTTAAAACAATCAACACTGACAATTGGTCTCACATGGGAGCTAAACACCAGTCTCCTGTATGAAAGTCCGTGTTTGACCCACCATCTTCTCTACATAAGATTTGTTGTCTTTATACTACGTTTGTCCTTTTTATGTTATAACTTGTGCAAAAAAAAAGAAAAGATAATTCATGTCCTTATACACAAACACAAACAACAGATTATCTTTCCTAACTATTTAATGAACTGATACTATACTGCCAGGGATGGGTATAAAAAACAACAACAATACAGACAGGACAATTTAACGGAACTTAACACAGCCTTCTTTAACTGTGACAACTGTGTTGTCCACTTTTCCCACGGTGTTTCCTGCAGGCACTGTTTATGATGAAAATGAGCCAGACTTCTCAGCTAGTTGAGGAAATTTTGCTTCCTTAGATCAGATTTTAGCCACTTAAACTCCTGCTTCCATTCACTCCAACATTTTTGTTGCTGTTTCGTTTTTCTATAGTCCGCCTTTTGTGTTTATGATTCTTCTGTAAGGATCGTTTCAGCAGTTTGAGTAGGCTTAGTAAACCCATAATTCAGTAACCCCGACATATCAGCAGCTCAGGGGCGACAAGTACTTTTCACTGTTTTTGTAGAATTTCGAAGAAATCTGAATGTTTTTGGAACTGTGACATTGTGTTGGCAAAGGCTCGCAATATGAGGACATAACTTAATGGCCACCAAGGGCCACCTACATGGAATATTTGGTGGCCATAGAGTAACTTTTTGTGGCCACAGGCCCTCCAGCCATGGTTAATGTCAAACCCCGACTGGGCTGGACGTAATCATTATTTTGATGCCTAACATCAGGTGGCACATATAATACATATATATAATATAACAGCATAGCATTTTTCACTAGATCTAGAGGTACATCTGTGTAAGGTAACTCCTGTGGTAAAGGAGGAAATATTGAATAAATATTCCATCAGCCATAAGGTAAGGGGGGCACAAGGACTTCACTCAGATGCGTGTCATGTATATATATCATTGAGAGGTTTAGCAATAAAGGAATGAAACAGATGGTGCACAGCAGCTGTACCCACTACAAACATGAGACAAAGACAAACGACATAAAAAGGCCAGAAGAATCTGATCAGTGCTCCTGGGGTTTGTAAATACAAAATAATGCAGACAAAGATGATTATACACATAATATCTAAATATTGTGACAGACATTAAATTACTGAGTCCAAACAGTCATTAAGATTCTGATATGAAAATGATACTGTACTGTATGAAAAGTATTGTTTAAAGGCAGGTCTGTACCTACCAGTGACAACACAGAGGCCATGTATACATTTATTCTCTAGGAATTTGAATCATTTGAATCAGGTGTGTTGGAGCAGGTAAACATCTAAAACATGGAGGACAGTGAGCCCTGAGGTCCAGGGTAGGGGAAACACTGCAATGTGGAGTCAAACTGCACACATTATTTAACTGTTTCAGAACCAATAACAATGAATAAATATATAACTTAATATATGTTCATTAATTGACCTAACCAGAATTTATTGTAATTCCTGGCAGAGTGAAGAAAGCGCAACACAACAGCTTTTAGACCATCATGCAGTGAAACTCAACTGTTTTTAACTATTTCTAAATGAAGTAAACATGAAAACATCAAAATAGTTCCATGTATCTGTTTTGACATGTAATTACTGACACCTCCACAGTATCTTTCAACACTTTCTGTGGAAGTCAGTGCGGCACTGGTGAGTCAACAAAACAAATTAAAATTTCCTGAGAAGTAGCTGTGACAGCACAGAAATGCTAATGTTGTCATCGGTGTGATCTGTTTTCAACAGACACATGAATATAGCAGATGTGGTTTAGCCTGAAAAGAGCAGACATTAAAAAAAAGAAAAATTCTGTTTGGGGAAGCAGCCCAGAGTTTGCCAACCTCCTTTCACCTCATCTATCAATCCGCCTCTTTATGCCCCTCACTATATGACACCTGCTCATTTGAAAGCTAATTCTCTTTGATTTCATGGAAGCTGTGTGTTGATAAAGGGCCGGGATAACGCACTGAATCGAGTGGCCGTCCTGCTCTTTCCCTGCGTCTCCAATTAAGATCCTGGTGCTGCAGCTCTAATGTTAATTCACAGGTGTCTGCTGCCTGACAGTCACCATGGCAACCTCAAGGTATGCCATCTAATCCGTAACAGACACACATATGTTTTTCTCCTCCCCTTATCAGGACTGATTAATCTGGACAACAAACAATGCTTGTCGTGGCACAGGCAACTCTGCTGCTGATTTTGGCAGAACAGGAAATTGCAGCTGTCTGCTAAAAGTCGGATCTTAAAGTGCATTCTGAATTGTAAACAAACCGTAAAGGCTTGTTCATGAAAGAGCACTAAAGCCCCTTAGGTGCCTAACTTCCCTGGATATTTACTCAAGCCATGCAGACTGGATCACCATAAATGTGAGCGTTAATGCTCAGTCTTTGGATGGGAAGTTATATACTGCTCAACAACCTGCTTGTCAGATCGATGAGCTCACTATCGTGGGAATTCAGGGTTGATTTATTCATGTCTACAGTTTGTCTGAGCACACCATCCATCTCTTTTGTCACTCAGTAGTCTGTGGTCTTTATTAATCTTTTTAATTACAGCTCTCTCTCTCTCTCTCTCTCTCTCTCCCTCTCTCTCTCTCTCTCTCTCTCTCAGTTAACTTCCAATGATACACAAATCTATAGGCTACTGCATAATAATCAAAAGTGTGACCCTGTATCACTTACCTAAGCTAAACGTCTTTAGCTGCACAGTTGAAAACCGATATTCTAGCCATTAAAGGTGGCAGATTAGAAATATTCAGGATGAAAACAGGTTGTGTGAGCTGTGTGATTGGAGAGAAGTGGAGAGTGAGTCCCTCACTCCACAGGAGAAAACCTGAAATATGCCGGTATGCAGATCAAAAATTGGTATGGTGGTTCATTGCTGATGTTCCTGTTACTTGCCATAAGTAAAAGCGAAGATTGATACCACTCTTATATCTCACAGATCCGCACTACGTGAATAAACTAATAGAGTGATGGAGCTAAATAGGCGGCTATGCTGATTGGACATGTGGGTCTTCTTTGGGTGACGTGTTGTAAGCAATTCAACTAAGTTGTGAGTACTTGAAAAGTCATATTTTATCACTGACTGATCTTATTTGATAATAAACATATAATGCACAGCAGTTATTACATACATTAAAAATCACTGAGGATAAAAACATAATAAAGCCGGACAGCTTACTTTAATTGTGGTCCTCTAGTATAACACTTAACACACCACAAGACAACAAAAAACAAACAGGACAGCAAGTGAAGACAAGCAACATAAAAAAAAAAAACTTAAAAAAACAGCAGGGAGGCTGTCAGTATGCTCATGCTTTGTCTGTATTAAAAGTTAGTAGTGTTAGCACAGTAATGGAATTTGCCACTTTGATACAATACTGATATTCAGTACAATTTTCAAGACCACGGGCAAAAATTGACTCAACATTGAGGGCATACATTTCTATATATTTATTAAAAAATAAATATAACAAGGCTATACATGACCACAGAATAGCAAATGACATGAGTGATGACAAGAATGCAGCACTATGGGTAAGTGGGAGGATGCGGGACTATGTGAGCACTGCAGTTGTGTGTGTCAATTTGCTGTTGGAAAGAAGTGAGAGACAAAGTACAGCTGGTGCCAGAGTATTGATCCTGCCAAAAAAAAAAGTGTTGAAAGCATTTCAAATATCGGTATTGATATTTATTGATATATCGATATTTTTGACAACAATAAAAGCTAGGAATTAAAATTTGCATCATGAACATGCATCTTTTGGCTTCTGTTTACAAACTCAGGGTTTGATCACTATTTTGAAACATGTTGCATCTTTGATGCTCTGTAGCTGCAATGATTAGGCGATTAAGGCTTTAGTCATTTTTAAGGCAAAAATGTCAAACATTTGCTGGTTCCAGCTTCTTAAATGTCAGGACTTGTTGCTTTTCGTTGTCATTTATGACAGTAAATGAAGAGTCTTTGGGTTTTGGACTGTTGGTTGGAAAAATGAAGACATTTCAAGGCATCACTTTGGACTCTGGGAAACTGTGACAAGCATTGTTCAATTTTTTTTTTGACATTTTATAGACTAAATGATTCATTGTGAGAATAATCGGCAGATTAATTGATAATGAAAATAATGATTAGTTGCAGCCCAACTTCAGAGGTAGGTGGACTTTCAGACAGAGCCAAACTAGCTGTTTCCCTCTATTTCCAGTCTTTATGCCAAGCTAAGCTAACCAGCTGCAGGCTATAGCTTACAGTACAGACACGAGAGTGGTATCAATTTTCTCATCTAATTATCAGAAAGAAATTGAATAACTATACCTTGGTCTTTAAACTTGCTGTTTTTGTCTTAAAAACCTGGGGAACAGACGAGCTGCATTATTTTATTAGTATTTGTTTTGATTTTCCCAGTATTAAACAGTACATGCTCTGTCAGTCAGCTTTTAATTTGGTCGTAGAGATAAAAGTCTAACCCTGTTACAATTAGTTTTTTTAATCTTTACACTTTTTGGATGTTGGTTTAAAAATAAATATGCAGCTTTCTGGATCTGCCTCACATGATTTTTTGGTGTCTGGGCATATATTCATGACACTACTAAAAATGCCACTGATTCATTTTATGTGTATTTTTGACACTGGCAGCGTCTGACAACTCATTCCCAAACAGCTGACATCAATCGTCTCCAGTTCACACAGTCAGATACATTTTAAAAATGACCCTTTATGTTGATTGCACAATTCAGTCTGTACAAAAGCTTTTGTGTTTGTTTGGGTATTTTGTCAAATCAAATGGGCACAAAGAGCCTCTTCTGTCTCAGCTGCTAGAAGAAATGCACACAGGTGTCAAGACTCAAAGTGTCATTCATCACAAAGTCATATGTGATATTTTTGACCTGTGAAGCTGTGACAGGGAGAGATGGAGGTTTAAAGTGAGATGTGCCACAAGAGGATGAGAACAAGAGTTTTGGAGATGAAAAGGTGTTGTGCATTTGTTGATAAGGACATCATGTCAGGATGTTGTCACTCTGTTGGAAGAGATGAATAATTTGCCACTTTGTCAGAGAACAAACAGTACAATACTTCCCTCAATATCATCCTAATATGACAAGAGATTGGGGAGGAAAATAACCCTCGCCCTTGTCTACAGGGTGTTGATGACTAGTTAATGAAATTGCTTTCATTTCCTTTCAACCAGTTACTGTTTTTTCATTGGAAAGGGGAAGTTGCAGCAATACTATTTCCATAATAAAAATCAATATGGGTGTCAGTAGAGGTGGGCACTTTCTGTCCTTTATTCCCCAGTGAGAAATCAGAGAAGACAAATGCATCCAATGTTTACCATCATTGCACCTCCTCCATCACGACAGTAGGTGCGTTTACATGGACACAAATATTCCAGTTTTATTCGGTTTAAAAGCCCAAACCGAATAAAACTACTCCATATAAACACCTCAATCGGAAGGAACATGCCCAAACCGAATGAAATTTCATTCGGTTTCAGAGAGGTGGATAATCCTTTCTTTAAACCGAAAGAAATGTCATGTAAACACTCAATCGGTTTGTCGCGCAGCTGCGCCGTTACCGCGCATGCTCTGTGATGCCGTATCTCCCGCCCCCTCTCTCTCGTCATGGGAACCACAATGACTGACAGGCTTCTCAGCCTCTAACTGTATGCCACCTTCATGAACGTAGGAAAACACAGAACAACATAAAAGATCGCTATCATATCCCGCCACACATGCACAGAACTTCGCAACAGCTGATCCGCGCTACCTCCACACACGCACACACGGACAGAGAGAGAGGAAGACAGAGAGAGAGAGAGGGAGACAGATGTGTTATTTTATTGACAGTTGTGTACGGAAGTAAAGCTTCTTCTTCTACTGTTTTTAACAAATTTGACCGCCAAAAGTTGACTGCAAACGTCACAGCGAGTTTATTCGGTTTATTCTGAATAAATGCAGTGGCTCATGTAAACACCGATCGGATTAGATCATGTCACATGTAAACAGTTAACCCGAAAGACTCATTCGGAATGAATTTAATCGGAAAGAGGAAAAGTGTCCATGTAAACGCACCTAGTGATGTTTCAGTAAATACAAAGGTGGACAAACTATGATGAATATTGATTTTTCCACTTCAAACAGACACAGCCTAATACGTAATCAGCCAATATTTCAATGATTATCTTCTCTAATGATGCAGTTATATGAGAAATAATAATTGGCTCTTGAGCTTTATAGTCATTTCATGAGTTATTTTGTGAGACTGATGTCAACATTTGTGAACAGTACGCAACTTATTTTGAATTAAACTGTTTACTCAATCCATACAGCTGCAACATTTAGTTGATTATAGAGCTGCAACTATTAAGCAAATAGTTGTCAACTATGAAATTAATTTCCAACTCTTTTCATAATCCATTAATCATTTTGAGTAACTGAAAAAGAAAAAAGATTCCAACATCTTAAATGTGAATATTTTCTGGTTTCTTTGTGACAGTAAACTGACAGGCTTTAGGAGATCATTTTATAGATCTAAGAAGTAATCAATGTGTCAATTTATAGACCTAACAACTAATTTAAAATTAATCAACAGATTAATCAACAATGAAAATAATCATTAGTTGCAGCCCTCATTGGTTAAATAATTAGTTGACAGTAGGCTTGGGCGATATCGTATCGCGTGCGATTTATCGTCAAAAAAACTGTTACCGATGAAAATTTGCCACTTTGCGATAACGGCGATAAATGCCACTTGATGACGCATTTTTTTGTGCGACGCCCTCGCCAAAAAAATCTGTTTAAGTCCGAACTGTACAGCGCACTGTGTTTCGCACATAGGGGTGTGTACTGAAATGCTGTATTAAACGGCAGAATTATTAGAGATCAGAGTATTGGTAAGCGCCGACATTTGAATTCTGATGTAATTTATTATCACACGGCTCTCTCCTCTCTGTCACTGCATCTTCTCCATACGCACACGTACAGCACACACACAC
>JAJHUR010024152.1:1144-23405 GCA_027495735.1 Lutjanus campechanus | reverse complement strand
AAAAAAAAGTGCCAGCGCTTTCATTTTCTTTAATAATTTAATTGGATTTGGAGGGAAAACGCATGAAAAGACTGAAAATGGCAGAACATTAGACTCTGAAAAACCCTCAAAAGAGTGAGCAATCACCTCTAATCATGGGAGTTTCAACTGAAGCCATTTCAGTTTCTATTAAGTGTAATATTTGAATACCTGCTGTAGTCTGCAGCAATAAGGAGGACTGATTGTGTTGTATATTTAGTAGCACTCACTCGGGCTGCAGACTAGCACAGAAGGCATGCGCCTCCTTAAGTATGTGAGATTTCAGGCACACTGTTTCTTACATATGACATCCCTTCTGGTGTCAAATGTTCCTGAGAGGCACTGTAGGCTGATCCTGCTGTTCATCTGTTACCCTCCTGCAGCCTTCAGCCAACCACACACGGGTCATTTGACTGCCAGGCATGCTGGAAGGTGATAACCAGATGAATGCTAAGAGCTTGTCATGACACCCACAGTGTGTGAATGAGGAGGCAGGTGAATGAAGACTCGACAAGCCATCTTAAGGAAAGTGCAACATGAGCAGGAGCCGCATTAGATTCTGCTTGGGTCATGATGTCACAAGTGAAATCCAAAGGAAATTACAATATTAACTCTGTTAACCACAGTTCTAGTTGCTAAACCGTACCTCCATCATGTACTGGTCCACAATATGCAGTTCTGTCGCAGGTCCCTTGTGAGATTTGTACATTTCCACATCTTCCAAGGTGGGGACGTACCTTGAAAACAAAAGCACAGAATATGACTTGTTAGATGCCATACTTGTTTTTAAGATACTCTAAGGCCCTGAAATTGTGATGGGATCCTACATAAGTATTATTTTCCGCCAAAATTTTGGTCATTTCACATGAAAGATTCCTGCGTTTCCTATTTTTTCAGCTTCACACTGGTTTGAAATGAGCAGGGCTTTGTTGCAAAAAAAAAGGGGATATCACATACTTTTGGGCACCAACCAGGATTTAGCGACTTTTGAATCAGAATCGAATGACAATTACTGAACTGTTTGCTCATTGTCAGTCACATCTTATCAGTCCAGTGTTACACTTAAAAGTAATCATTGTCCAGGATTTTGCAGGCTTTTTGGGAGGATTTTGCAGCTTAAAATGCCTGATTTCACGAATGTGTTGTTTTTAGGCATTTTTTGCAATGAAATTGTGGGAGCAAGTGAAAATTGTATAATTGTATAATTCATTATGAATGAAAGGCAATTTGTTCCATCGAGAATAAAACCAAACTCTGTTCAGAGTGTTCTAAGTACCAAAAATTGTAACAAAATATGTTTTATTTGTAAATGAAGAAGTGCACCTGGGAGGGTATCCAACAAAGAAGCAAAATCTTTTTGGAGCTCAGAGTCAGTCAAAACAGCACAAAATTATAAAATATAAAAGCTGATTGATGAATACTAAATTAAGAATGACAAACCCTGTGTTCATTTCAGTAGCATTTCATTGTGATGTGCATTTATGTTTGTGCAGGTGGCTTCTAAGATTGGTGGAACTCACGTGAAGCTGTGATGATTGGTCAGTTTTGCAGTTGGAACGATTTGACAAAATTGCAAAGGTGCCAAATTCACGGGGATTGGTTGAATTTGTCGTAAATGCCGCAATCACAAATTTTAGGTGCTTTAATGGCCTTGCTCCTTCTATTGTGCACAAATTTGCAAATAAAACTACAAGCAGATACACTAGATATATCAATAGACACAAGTGCATTATACCAGTAAGTCAAATCTCATCTAACCAATGAGCCTTTTGTTTCTGGCCGGGACACTTTAGCTCTTTGGCTAAATCTGACACTTCATAAGGATAAATGACATCAAAGGTCCAGTGTGAAAGATTTATCAGAGTTTATTAGCAAAATATGGGAGAAATTGAATATTAATCACCATGTTATCATTAGTGTATAATTTCCTGAAAATAAGAATCGAGGTGTTTTCATTACCTTGGAATATTCCGTTTATATCTTCCACAGAGACCGCCATGTTGCTCTGCCATGTTTCTACAGTAGCCCAGCACGGACAAACAAAACACTGGCTCATGGCTATATACTGCCTTTTATGTTTTTCACAAGTTTTGTGGCCACCGTAGGTTCTCCTACATACTTAGAAGGAGAAAATGACACAAGGTGTTTGCAATCTGCAAGCTCACCGCTATATGCTACTAAATCCTACACACTGGTCCTTTAAAAAGGCCATTTGAAAAAACAGTAGCTTTTCTGACAGGAAAACCTTGTTCATTCATTGTCTGTAACTGCTTATCCTTGAAGGGTCACAGGGGGCTGGACGCTATTCCAGCTGACATTGGGCAAGAGGCGGGGTCCACCCTAGACAAGTCGCCAGTTCATCACAGGCCTGACACACAGAGACAGACGACCATTCACGCTCACATTCACACCTATGGACAATTTAGAGTCACCAACTAACTAACAACTAATTTACCTGCATGTCTTTGGACTGTGGGAGGAAGCTGGAGAAGCCGGAGAGAACCCACGCGGACACAAGGAGAACATGCAAACTCCACACAGAAAGGCCCTGCCCCAGCCACAAACTCCCCAGCCCCCAAGCCGGCTGTCTTGCTTGTCTACCACTGCCTCGATTGGTTAGTTTGTTTGTCTTATTGTGTGACTTTGGTGTTTTAAAAGGGTAGTTCGGATTCTCATCAGGCAAACAATAAAATAAAAAAAACAACATTTGGCTCATATAACAGCAGTTTTCCACCAGAAAAGGCTGTGTGACAGCAAGGTAAAGCAGTGAAAACATTCTAAATACAGTGTTCATTTAAACTGATATAGATTTTTTTTAAATATATATATGGGCCAAAATACGTTTTGCTGCTGATCCTGTTCACAGCAGTACATTTCTTAGCTTTTATCCTAAAGCTTTTCTCTGCCTCTCCAGAATGGGGCATGTCAACTATCATCTAGCAAATATTTCCTTATTTATACATCCACCAGTAACAGAGCAACATTAGCATTTGAAGTTGTGTTCATGTCCACCTGATTACTGGAAATCCGAGTTCTGTTCTTGGTCTCTAACTCCTGAGGGAAATATGCAACTCTTCATCTGCTAAATGCTCCATTATGTTCACTAGCTCGCTGCTAACTCTGTCTATCTGCTGTTTGGTAAACTCACTGCACTCTGCACTCACCTGCTCAGCGCCAGAGCTTTTCTGCCTAAAAGTCCTGCCTGCTGCGGCTAAAAACAACGCTGATGAGACCAATTAGAGAACTATTACAGTAAAATTGCAGCCCATAAAAACAAATCAGTGACTTTAATAAAAACACTTAAGCTTTTAGAACTGAGGGGACCTGCAGAGTTCACCTCGACCCCTTTCACATTACACAGTCACTTGATCCATTGTCATAATAAAATATTGATTATTAGGTGCTTTAAGGGTTCACATAAGAC
The DNA here is from genome assembly GCA_027495735.1 of Lutjanus campechanus. Taxonomy (NCBI): domain Eukaryota; kingdom Metazoa; phylum Chordata; class Actinopteri; order Lutjaniformes; family Lutjanidae; genus Lutjanus; species Lutjanus campechanus. Next base: position 19,963 of record JAJHUR010024152.1, on the reverse strand, counting down.
TGGAAACAAGACGCCATGGTTAAGAATAAACACTGAAATAATAACACGTGCAAAAAGAAAAACCTCAACAGAAAGACTGGAGGAAAGCTCAAAAGTAGAAACTTCCCCTCCAGAGCAGCTATCTGTAGGTGCCATCGTGAATATTTTATTGCTAAGGTGAAAGAGTGCGTGTTGAAGATGTATAGTCTGCTGTACAGTCTGCTGTAGAGCACACTGTACATGGAGTTATGGATTTGTCTTCTCCTGCTTGAATACATCCAAAAGGCTTGTGCATTTCTAGTGTTTCTGATGTAATTATTAATTTAGCGTCATTTTAGTATTAAGTTTATCTGACGTGTTGAGTTATTTCAGATGTACGTACCCCCTCGGCTCTTATTTGAGTAACTTTGACGCATTCAGAATTTATTTATTTATTGACAGCACTAGAACTAGTGCGTGATATACGGGGGAGTCCCCCTCTTATTTACCCCCAGGGCACCCCGAAAACCTCAGCATCAAACCTTAAGAGGGCGGGGGTCTCATTTTGTTTTTATCCGTATTGTAAAGTGTATTTGCTTGCGTGTTATGTCAGGTTGCATTGAAAGTTGAGGAGTGGCACAGAACATGACAGTGAGCAGCTGCAGCTGGTAACACAGATAATACAACCCGGTCTCTTCAGTCTGCATGCACATAACATGACTTTATACTTTCAAACAGCATGCAGTGCATACACCAGAGTCCAATTTTGCTTGTGGGTGATACACCATTCCTTCCCATTAAATTCTGTGGAGAGGAGATCCATAGTCAGGTGACCTTTGTTAAAATCCTGCACACCCGCAGGTTATCTAGATGTGTAATAGGTACTACTACTACTTGCAGGTGGGCAGCAGGTGAGAACAATAATATAACACATGCAATGCAATAAAAAAAAAATTTTACCCTGGAGAAATCAGAAATGATTGTGCAGTAATTTTTAACATTTAAAACTGCCTTAATATCAAGTCCAGTCAGCTGATGATGATGATGGGATGTCACTGTTTGATCTAAAAGTGATGTAGGTTTATCCAATCAGTAACGTGGATGACATAAAAGTAAAAATAGCCAGTGGAGGATATCAAATTGTGGACAATAAATCGTCCAAAGCCAAAATTTGGTGTGATCACAGACTGAGAATAACGTGGCTTTGCTGCTTGTAAAAAGTTCCAAAAACGTGTTCACTTGTGATAGCCGCGAGCTAGGGGCTTGTTGTTGCTATGGAAACACATCGACAGCTGCAGGAGGACAGGTGCTGTGCTAATTGAGAACACAAGGGAGTTACTGGTTTACAGGTTTTGAGATGTGGGGTTTGACGTGGTCAGTTCTGTGCATGTCTGCAAAACCAGACCCTTGCAGGAAATGGCCACCGTTTGGTCAGATTTCGGCAAACAAAATTTCTTGGTTAGGTTTAGGGCAAGATCGTGATTTGGTTTGAAATAAGTAAATTGCATTATGTAAGTCAATATATGCCAATAAATCCCTCCATATGTTACAAACTGGACCTTTAATGGTAAGCATTTGTGGATCACCTGCATGCAAAGTTGGACTTTGGCACATGTACTGCACACAACTGCTGGATACAACTGTGCAAAATATAAAAATAGGCGAGTGATACATCTAAACATCTAAAGTGGCTGTTTCCCTCGTACGTGTTTAAATACGTCGTTTGTTTCTTTAAAATCCAATAAAATATTAACGACTCCATGTGCGAAATATCCACGTCCTTATTTCAACAGAAACAAACAAACATTTAGACCTATAGATTTATTTTAAAAATGTATGTAACAACTGAGAATGTTTTTCTTTTTCTGTCACAAATGCTTTCCCATTTTGACCTTTGCCTCTTTTCTGTCATCAGATGTTCTTTAACTCCCTCTCTTGGACCCGTGCCATTACATTGATTTCCCGTGACCTGGAGAGAGGCGAGTGATTAAAAGCCAAGTAGCGCTGATGGTCCTCGTCAGCTCCTATAAAACAGTGTGACGCTGATGGGAACAGCCATTTATTTGCTCGCACTGAGTTTGAACCCCGCTCGTCTTAAATTGGACTTCCTCCTTCTGTCATTTCCGCGCGTTCTGACCTCAAACTGAAGGCATTCACTTTTTCATGAACCAGGCTATGTGCCACTGGAGTAGAACTGGCCATTAATATTGCAGCACCTGTTGGGAGTGGTTCTTTCCAGATTGTATTCCTCAGGCCTACACCATGGGGCATTAAAATATATATTATGTTTTCATAGAATAAATAAAATCCTCCACACAGTACATTAGATCACCCTCGCCTTCCAGGAGGTCAGCATCCAAGGCCACTGAGTAAATTGCAAGTAAAAATCAGGAAGCATTTTACCCATTTTCAGTCTTATATTCCTGAGGGCATGTCAATAGTTTCCATCTCCGCAAATAACCCAAGATAAAACTTTTATTAGTAAGCTGCTCTGGTAAAAGGTTCTGGCATCTGCTCTTTAGTATTAGAACACCGTGAAGCACTGCTGTGCGAACTGTGTGTCTTCCTCACATGAACTGCCTGTGGTTTCCCCTGTTCCTCATTGTCCTGACTGCACAGCACACTCACATCTCTTTTTGATGATTTGCTAAGCTGCTGGTTACCTCCGCCAAGGAGGTTATGTTTTCGGTGCCCTTTTTTTTTCTTCTTCTTTGTCTGTCAGCAGGATTGTGGAAAAACTACTGCCCCAATTTTCATGAAACTTGGTGGAAAGATGTGGCACAGGCCAAGGAAGGATGCTTAAAATTTTGGACTCGATCCAAATCAAGGGGCAGATACATATATTATTTTTCACTTCTGTTAATATTGCGAGATAGGTCAGGTGTAGGGCTGCAACTAATGATTATTTTCATTAGCAATTAAATGAGAAACCTGTAATATATTTACTGTGATAAATTATAAAATCATGATATGTCATCAGAGGAAATACGCTAAGCTGAAATACTCACTTCTCTGACAACAGCGCTGCAGCCACAGCGCCCTCCTATGAAAATTCTATCTTGGCCCATAACTTGTGTTTTTGTTTGCCCGTTTCACATTAATTAGAGTTCAAATTAATGCCGAATGTTCGCCAAATGAGTAAGTGTTTCTTAATGAGAGGGGAAGAAATCATCTATTTTCATTTAGAAAGAGAAGATGTTTATAACAGTTAAATTGAACAACATGTTAATGGAGTCTGGCAGGCAGACAGAAGGCAGCAGTCATTGAACTCAAACTCCAGAGTGTGTATTTTCAGAGCAGCGGGCTTTTGTTTTCAGGCTTAGATTTTTATTGACTGACAGTTGACAGTTATAAACAGCTGATCAACTTGTCGTCACTTGTTATTGTCAAAGTATAATGTTGCCCTCATCTTGTGCTCCTGTAGCCTGGCTGAGCCCCCTCGAGTCTGGAGAAGAGAGGGCGCGGAAAAACAACTCAACCAGACTGTATATCACACAGGAGTGCAATTCTTACAGATTGTTCCTTTAATCTGTTAATCATTTTCTTGATCAATTGATTATTTGTTTGGTCCACAAAACGGTGAAAAATGTTGTTGGCTATTTCCCAAAGCCCAATTGGCATCTGTCTGGCAAATGTCTTGTTTTGTCAAAAAATTCAGTTTACTGTTATAGAGGACTAAAAACCCCAGAACACATTTGCATTTGAGAAACTGAAATCAGATCATTTTGACATTAACAAAGCCTCTTTGACTCAAAATGATTAATTGATTATCAAAATAGTTGGTGATTACTTTAATAGTGGACCACTTATCAATTAAAGGAGCAATATGTAGCACTTGTGAATGCAAAATGAGCTCTGCAGTCCAGATAGCGAGTTGGAGCCATGAACTGTATATTAAATAGGTTGAAATCCTATTTAATATACTGTCTATGGTTGAAGTGAGTTGTTTCTCCCGCCCACTCCTCCCCAGACCTGGGAGAAGCTCGGGCAGGTTGCAGGGACACTGCAGGAGTACAAGACAATAATAACTGAGGATGAGTCCTCCACAGTATAAGTTGTTCAGCTGTTTATAACTGTCAAGTATCTGTCAATGTAAAATTCAGCCCATTATACTGACAGCAAAAAATCACTGCTCTGAAAATACACACTCTGAAGTATGATTCAATGACTGCCTGTCTCATGTCTGCCAGACTCCATTAACATATTGCTCAATTTAACCGTTATAAACATCTGCTCCTTCTACAAGATCATTAATGATTTCTTAAGACTCATAAACAGACACTTAATTATTCAGCAAACATTCGGCATTAATTTGACCTCTAATTTACATGAAACGGGCAAACAAATACAGTTATTCCAAGCTGGAATGGCTGTAGTGTTGCTGTCAGGGAAGCGAGTATTTCAGCTTTCATGTTTCTTTGATCTCTGATGGCATGTCACGGCCATTTTATGATTTATTGCAGTAAATGTACTGCAGATTTCTCCTTTAATCTACTAATCTTGCACCTCTAATCAGTTGTGACACAGGTGTCTAGAAGACTGGACTGGTGGCCTTGGTTTCCAAAGGTTTTGCCTCTGCCTGTGAAAACGCACATCAACCTCTCATGGACTCAGGCACAGAAAGTCATTCACCTCTCAGCTTCAGTTGTGACACCATAAGGAATGAATACAAATCAGCGTTTTTTGGCACAAATTCATACCTCCTGAGAGAGGTGATGTGCTCATCAGACAGGCCTCCATCTTCCTCATTAATGATGAACAGTTTGTCCTTCAGCTCTCCTGGTTGCACTGGAAAACTTTTGAGGAAAATGTCTAGAAGAACAATAGATTAGAAAAAGTCAACACACTCAATAGTACATGAAAGCTTTCCTCTTGACAGATAGTCTTCTTATCCTGCGATGAAATGACTCAAAAAGCATTCTGAAGACAAAGGGTCCTTTGCTTAATTACTTTCCCCCAAATGCCTAAGGGAAATGCACAAATTTGCATTCTATCAAGTCAAAGCTGATGTGATTTTTTTTTTTTGTCTTACAGAAAATGCCTCTGCATAATTCAGGAGCTGTGAGCGGCATTCATTAGCAGCCTGCTTCAGGAATCTTAGACATGTATGTAAAGTACATGATGAATTTTACAAAATGCAGTTGAGATGCGTGAGCCAGTCAGACGCTCAGGCGTTGATTTGGGAGTGTTGCATCCAACTTTTCTTTTATTAAGTTGTGAGACTGTCAGCAAACTCGCGGTCAAAACTTTTCCTGTAGCGGAGCCTTCTATTCTGCACTGCAGCAAGTTCATTTTAAATGCTGAAAACACACTGTGTAGAACATGAAAAAGGAATACTTTGCCATTTTGTGAAATACGTTGTCTTGTTTAGATGACAGGATTTAGTCAGCAAAGCTACAGCCAGGAGACATTAGCTTAGCTTAGCATAAGGACTGAAAATGGAACAGCTCGCCTCCTCTGCCAGCCAGCACCTCTAGAGCTCACTAATTAACATGGTGCATCTAATTTGTTTAATCTGTTCAAAAACCAAAATGTAAAAACCCAGTGTGTCAAATACGACAGTTTAGTCAGTGCACCTATGCTTCAAAACATGACGCTGTCTCCGCCAGCGCCATTTTCTGGAGGCGTCCCTCTAGCCTTATGTTTTGATGTGCTGTTAAAGTCAAGTGATGTAGTATACAGAGTTAGAACATCTGCATGTGAGCTTTTGTGCCTTTAATTTTAAAATCTACCCAGATATTGCATTATTTGTTATTGTTAACTTGACCGTGATGCCCTGCACGCGCAAAACTGACGCTAGAGGGCGTACCCAAAGTGTTTGAACCGTAGGGCCCAGTTGGTGGGGACAACAAACATGTCACAGCTGGAACTGCTATAATAATGGGAACATCTGCTGCAGCTACAGTATGTTCTGCTCCACCTCGCTCTACCCCTGTGTAGTTCTGTGCCTGTTCTTCTGTTGCCTGACACAGAATGTCCCCATAAGCATAATAAAAGCTGTCAGTCTCCTGCACAAATGGAAGGAGAGACGCTGGTCTGCTGCCGGAAGAGCGCTGTCTGAGATTACAGCATGGAATAAATTAAAATATAGGCTACTACATTTGTGTATATTCCTCTTTCCCACTCATGTTTATTCATATGTTAAATATTCTGGCAGTAAAAACAGAGCTGTGGTTAAATGAACTTAAAAATGGATTGTTTTATGTTTATAATTAGCACAGGTGGTTTGTCAGAATACTGGGGCTGGGATGATACACTTATCTCCCGACTTGATATTATCACAACACTTGATTCTCCAGGTATTGAGATTCAGTATTACAATTTATTGTGATTTGCTTTTCTAACAGTAGACCATGGGAAAAAAGTTGAACCATACACTACAAGAGATTGTATATCAGTCATATTGCTGAAAGCGATGTGAGTCAGTGTTTCTCTGTTTTATTTCAGCAGCATCATTGTTATACTGCATATAAAAGCAGTAAATAAAATAGTTCTTGAAGTAAACTGCTACATTTAGCTCTTCCTGCTCAGCAAGCTAGTGCTACAGGAATAATAAGATGACAGATAAGGTTTTAGGCCAAAATGAATAAACTTCAAACAGCATTTTGAGGTTGCTGTAGCTCTTCAGATTGGAGCGTTGAAGCCAGAGTAATAGATTGATTAACAATGTGAAGGCAGCAGTTATTAGATGAAATATATGCCTTTAATTACATATCATTGTCATTTTATTGTCACGGGGCACATTTTCCACAGAAAAAGTACTTTTAGTTTTGATACTTTAAAGTATATTGCTTTTAATGTTTTTACATGTTGGTTTTTGTGTGGATTAAATCAAATAAGATATAATGCATTCATTTGTGAGCTTTAGAGGTTCTCTAGGTAGATTTTGTTAGCTTCAGACAGAACAAAGCTGGCTGTTTTCCCCCGTCTCTGACTCTTATGCTAAGCTAAGCTGTTCTAACAGGTTGCAGTTTCATGCTGAACAGACTTTCTTATCTAACTCCCCGGAACAAAGCTGATAAACTGTTCTTTTGACTTCCAAAATAGGGGTCAGTTTGATCAGTTACTGAATCCAAATCATCAAACTGATTGAAAGTCTACTCATGACAAAGTGAATAAAATAATCATCTTAAATGAGAAGCATTCTGGAGGTACAAAGCTCTAATCAACACGTCTCTAAATCCTTGACATTAAAGACCTGAGACAGTAATTCCCTCACCAGGACCAACAGAGGCTGTCGTGTCATATTTTCAAATGAGGAATCACGACATCAAACATCCAAATGATGCTGAGCGCTACTAGTGTCCTCAAGAGTGAGGCTTAGGTTCCTGGCCTGAAAGAACACACAAGTGCAAATCGAGCCCTCTGTTGATTGGCACTCAGACAAACTGGGCACTGCCCCGGCAAATGAGAGTATGGATGGAGAGCGTATCCCACTGGGCGCAGGCAGCCACAGGTGTACTTTTAATTAGGAGTGCGACATTTGCAGTCATTAAATAGGCAGCATGCACAGGGGCTCTCAAGGTAAATAACCATTAGTCGGACACGCATTCTAAACAGCGACGCGCTGTGATCACATAAAAACCACAATGGATCTCACACGGTGGTGGGAAGAGTTTTACATTTCATGCTGCTTTGTACCTGTCTCTTATACACATCTAGATGTGTATAAGAGACAGCCTCTAAACTTCGCAAACAGTTTCATTCAACTGTTTGAAGCCCATAGAAGAAAAATTCTCCAACATTAAAAAAAACACAGCAAAGATTAGAAAAAGGTAAAATAAATTTGTGTAGCAGAACTTTGTTTTCTCTTCTTTCCTGCCTCATTAATCATCTGATGACCCCTTAGATTTATTGTGACCCCCCAGTTGTGAACAACTGGACTACACAACTTAACTGTAGTTCAGTAAGACAACTCCCCTTATGAAAGGTTTATTGCAGCACCAGAACATAGTTAGAGTTTGGCGTCCAGGCTCCGACTTCATCACTCCCCGCAGATTATGTTTACATAGAGATGCTGAGGAGTGATGAGTAAATATCTTGAAACCCCGTCGGAGCCTGCAGGTGGATGCTGGGGGTGGTGGCGGGGCTGAAAGGAGAGATGGGAGGTTTTAGCAGCTTTAAATAAACTGCCAGATTTGAAGGGTGCGTTTGGTTTGTGCTACGGAGAGCGAGGCATGTCACACGTGAATAGCAGCACAGCTCGAGTTGAATGCCTGAACACGCTACGTCAGTTTGTAGCTCCACCTCAACCACCCATAGTAGTAAAAATGCTGCTTATGCACTGATGCATCAGAATTAGAGGCTGACATTCTTTCTGGGGAACCCCCACGGGACACGGGATTCCTGTGGAATTCCCGTGGGATGGGAGGCAATTTCACTATTCATCACAGGAGCGGGACGTGACAGGAGAAAAGTCAGCGGCAGCAGGCAGGAGCGGGAATCATGATAACAATAGTCAGTTTTTATACATACATATATATAAAAAAACGTGTCCTGTGTGATCTGTGGATTAACAGGAACAGGATGGGAATAATTCTTCTGGGATTTGAATCTGGATTTTTTCTTTACTCTGTCATGGGATTGCAACGGGACAGGAGTGTTTTTGTGGGAGTGGGACGAGCCAGGAGTGAAAATCCAGTCCGGTGCAGGGTTTAAAAAAATGCCGATACTAGTACGAATACCAGTCCCCTTAAAATGATACTGATACCAATGAAGTACTTCATTCAACCTTTTTTCAAAGGTTGTGCTTTAAGAAGAAAGCTTGTAGTGGTTGACTGCGAGCAAAACCATGTAAATAAGTATGTTATTTTTCTAGATCCAGGCACCAAAAGAATTAAATAAAGATATCATTTGACTGGAAAAATTTTGATACTTCTTGGTACCGGGTTATTTCTATCAATACTTTAAAGGTATTGAGTACTGATATCCAACCCTTCTCACATTCAGGCATGTCCAAACTATTTCACAAAGGGCCGAGTGGCTGCAAGTTTTCGCACCAACCAACCAACAGCACACCTGACTCAACTAATCAGCTGTTTGAAGACTGAAATGGGTTGATTGATTGAGTCGCGCCTGGTGTGCTCCAGCTTCGTGGGAACGAAAACCCGGAACCACACGGCCCCTGATGGAATAGTTTGGACATCAGTATAAAGTGCCGCAGGAATGAGTCCTAAAACGTGGAAGCTTAAGAGATTGTCACGTTTTTGTTCAGCGACATAAAGTATGTCAGTAAATACCCCACTCACGAATTCTGAATCTGTTTTAAAAAAGATAACACCTCGCCTCACCCTCCCCTTAGAAACTATGGTGGTCGTGAAACATGCACAAGACATCATCTAGAACCAGTGTTTGGTTTGTCTGTTCTGGGCTACTGTAGGAATATGGCGAGAGGCTCTTCATTTTAGATTTTTTATTTATTTTCTTGCCATTTTCTTTCACTTCTTTCTCTCTCCTAATTAGATGTTTTGTTTTTTTGTATTGTTATTCTACTTGGCGGCCTCTGTGGAAGAGGACTGTAGCTACAAACGGTTCATTCTGAGGTAAAAAAAAACACAATGATTCTGGCTTTCAGGTGATTATACACTAATGAGAATATACTTCTGAATATTATATTCTGTTTCTGCTAACAAATCTTACACGCTGGACCTTTAATGTAAGGATCTGAATACATCTTCTACCACTGATCTCGTCAAAGGTGACGAGTGACTCAAACACATTGCAGAAGCCAGTCTGCATGAAGACATTTTATTTAATCAGACCCCATTAAAATTTAAACTGATTTAAATGTTGTGGTGGCATGCAGAGAAGAGCCAGTTACGGCTATTACAAAATCACACACACACACACACACACACACACACACTTTGCATCTCTGTCTCTCATCTGCTCTGTAGGTATTCCTCCAAAGAATGCAATCAGAAAAATCAATATGAGCTACATTCTTGTTGTCAGAGGTCTTTTGGATTCGTGTGGAGCACTTAGAATACTATAAATAAGTACACGGATCATTACAGCGTTGTCCTATGGACTGACGATGCAGCTGATGCTCTCACTTGCCCACAAGGATCATGTTGATTACCAGAGGAAACCACTCAAAACCGCAGTACAACAGTAATACAACCACCTGCTCAAGCTGTCTAACTCCATCTGCCTCAGTGTGTAGCTGCAAACAACATAATGTTTTTTAAAGCCACAGTGGATACAGTCAGGCTGCCAGCTTTATACCTGATGCTAATTAACAGGTCTGAGTTTATTCGTTAATTATTGATCACATGCCTGTATCACATATTATCTGATCGAGGCGTCGTCGGACTGTCTGCTGAGCTGCTGTTGTAAAAACAATGCATGATTTCGCATGCACACTGGCTCGCAGTGTAATGGGATCAGATGAATAAATAGTGTGGCAAAGAGTGAGATATGAGCTGAATAAACAGCACAAATTTAGGCAGGTTTGTGGTGATAAACATGCAAACAAGCGCAAGGAGGGTGTGTGTGAGTGTGTGCGTGTCTGTGTCTCTTGGATGCCAGAGAGAGAGAGAGAGAGAGAGAGAGAGAGAGAGAGAGAGAGAGGCATCCTATTAACATTTTTTCATATATGGCTTCAATAAGAGCTGAATCCTGGAGGAGTTCCTGTGATTTTAAAATATAAACAGGCAGAAAATCGCCTTTGGTCTGATTATGTTTTTATTACAAAGAAATCGTATTTATTGTCTTTTCAGTTGTTTATAATATAGTATAGGTCAAAAGCTAAAATACAAATGCAGTGATGTAATCTATCTAGTCGACTGTTATGCTTTTCTTGATTACCAGCATTTTGCACTACTTAGTTATATTCCACTGCAACTCAGAGAGAAGTGCTTTAACAGAGTCCATTATGCAGACGTAAAGTGAAACAGAGTCTATGGCTGCAACTAGCAATTATTTTCATAGTTGATTAATCTTTCAGTTATATTCTCAATTAATTGATCAATTGTTTGGGCCATAAAATGTCAGAAATTTTTTATTTATTTTTTTTAAACAGAAAATATTCACATTTAAGAAGCTGGAATCAGACAGTTTAGATTTTTTTCTTTAAAAAAAGTGCTCAAACGATAAAACGATTATCAAATTAGTTGGCGATTAATTCAATAATCGATTAATCGTTGCAGCTCTAACAGAGTCAAATACATATTTGTAATATGTGACATTGTAATTGCACAAAATCTTTGTTTTAGTTATAACCTGACATAGGTGGCTAAAATCAATCTGTAATGTGAGTGTTTAGTGGAAGTTTAACTCGCTGGTTTAAACTTATTGTGTATTATGCTCATATATTCCTGTGTCATTTAATTTTCTGTAGGCGATCAAGTTACATGTTTATGATTTACCGGAGGATTTTATTACCTCTTGGATTGGATTGGTACTTGGATTACTTTTTTGTTGTAACAAGCAACAAAAACAAACAACCAATTGTCCGTTCAAGTACTCCATTCTATAGTTTTCAAATAGGCTGTGCGTTACGGTTACAGTTTTACGGCATTTTCAGGTTTTTTTGATGTATGTATTTTATTTTATTTTTTGCATTTGAGACAGAGGACGTGCACAGCCTACAGTTTTGAGCGGACACTAAAATTGCATCGTGTTTCAAGATCGGTGTCTAACAAATTCCCCATGATTAAAACTTTCCTCAAACCAGTCCTCCAACACGATCCAGACTGGTGTGCCTGTATAGAGGCTTTTCAGCTTTGGGAGTCTCGTGCACAAACTACAGAAAACTTTGGTTGGATGAGTTTATGTGAGTTGAAAAGCCTGTGCTCTTTTGTAGTTTGTATAGGAATGTGTTCTGAGAAGCTCACTGCTTCATTAGATGCATGTTGAAACATGATGTACTGTAGGCTAAAGAGTCCGTTCCAACATGCACAAGGAATCGCAAAGTGGTTTTCATTTTTGGTGAAGCAAAAGTGCTCTAATGAGTTACTTTTCTCAGTAGGTAACACTGTAATGTAGCAAGTCACTTTTGAATACCTATAATCATGAAATGTAATGAGTTCCTTTTAAAAGCAATTTTCCTTAAAGAGGACATATACTCATTTTCGGGCCGTTGTACTGAGTCTTGGACTCCTATAGAGCAGCTACACGCGATTACCCGCACACAAAGCTTTGTAGATCTTCAGGATGCTGGACCTCTCTCTGCATCTCCTCCTTGTATTTCCTGCATCCCGCGAACACGATTTGTGTAATTTACTCCACCCCCCAGCCCTCCTCCATGTACGCCTCCCGCCGAGCCCACTCTGCTGTGATTGGTCACATTCTCGAGGACTTCCGAAGAGCTGCTGAGCGCTGCCGAGCCCCACCTCCTCATTTTGCCGGTGCAGGAGTAAACAGCGAACTTTACTACTCTTTACTCTTTTGAAAATGACAAGTTTTGAAATACAGCCGTATGTGTTGGATCCCGAATCCGATCCGGAGGTACAGACTGGACAGCCTGAAGTTTCTCCAGAGCAGAGGTTACTTCATGACGACTCTGAATGGTAGGCGTAGCTTGTTATTGTCATAACCTGTTTACCTCTAAGGCTCCAGCTTCATACTGGCCCATGTTGACAAACAGTCCCGTGTGAAATGCCGTAGACAGAAAAATGCGGAGGTATTTTTATTTTGCTGGCCGGGAAAAAGCAACTCTATCCACTTCTGTCTGGTGCTTGCCTCTTTAGGAAAGCTAAACAAAGTTAACTTTCCCTCACACCAGAACAAACATTTTCTGGGAGCCATTGCTCAAACGTGCTAACACTGTGAAATCGTTGTAGACAGCAGAGCAGCGCATAGCGATACAACTTCCGAAGCAGAGCGGGGGAGAGGGCAGGCTTAGAGCATTATGCCGGGGCATTCCCATATAAGTAGGTCTGGCACGGATTCACGTCAATGCGACCTCCTGTTTAAAAAAATACGGTAAAACACAGCGTGCAGAGCCATCCAAAACAGTGTGCAGCTGCTCACTTCCAAATGCACGAACCTCATTATTTGACGCGTTGGCATCGTTTGACACGAGTATCCAACATTGTAACAACATTTACTGTATAGGTCAGAAAAGAGGAAAAAGCATAATAGTTCCCCTTTAACATTGTTGCTCAGGTGTGTTTTTCTGTGTTTTAATGTATTGAATGCAACATAATCTCCTGCCCCTTTTGTTATTATGATCACGATTTGCTGGAGGATTTTGTTATTTACCTCATTTGTCAGAATAAACGAAGATCGCCCCCAAAGATATCCTGTTCCGGGCCTCTTCATCAAAACACAATGCACACAGCGATACACACCATCAGTTATATTTACTCCCCTGATCTCATTTTACAGGTTGAATACATTTTTACGTTCAAAAAAGTAAGAGATTGTAAAATATGAGTGTTGCATGTGTACACTAAACTACCCGATTACAGTTCAAACAGCCATAAAAAGCTGCTTAAACATTAATTCATCAGTAATCACAATATGTAATAGTATAACATGTACAGGTGCCATTTCTCTGGATTCTGAAAACTTTTACTTTCAATAGTTCAAATGCAATTTGCTGGAAAAACTCACTACTATACTTTTATTTAAGTGACGTTTTCAATGCAGGGCCTGTAATAGATATTTCTATATTGAAATATTGCTACTTAATCAAGTACAGAATTTGAATTCTTTCTCCACCTCTGCTGAAATGCCACTTTCTATATTGGTGTTAACAGGGCCAAAGTAGGAGAAACGGCTTGACAGAGATTTTTCCCTTGTTCTTCAAATGTCTAAATTTTTCTAAAGCTTGCAGCAGGAAAGATGCATGGCCCCGGGTTGCCTGCAGGCTGTCATCACTCAGCTCCTGCTCCTGACACAACCAAAGTTTCCAGGTCAGGGAGGAGCACAAACTCCTGAACGCTGGAGTATTCTGTATCAAGACAGGAAAACGCTGTCGTTGTCGCTCAGATCCCACATCCATATTTTATGACCACGTGAACTCTAATTATGTCGCCAGTCCGCACACTCACACTGATTCCATTTAGCAGCCCACCACCACCACCACATCTGTATCGCTGCATCACAGTGTCAGTGCCTTTTTGGAGGAGCTGTGAGGGGAAGCTTCTGAAATGTTCTCCCCTGGCTCAGCTCTTGAAATATACAAACCACGTACACTCAGTTAATCAAAAGTGAAAAGTCATTAGATGAGATATAGAATATGTTCCACTCCACAATAGCTCTGCGGATTGCATGGGCAGTTATGGCTCTGCAGGATTGGTGGCACACTGCCCCCTGCAGACACATGGGAGGAACATCCATCTATCTGCTTTACAGCCACTGTGGCATCATTACAGCCTCGGCCATCGTTTTAAAAAAGAGCAAAATGGCAGCGTTTATAGGCCCTCCCTAAAAGAGTTATCAGGTCAGCTTCCTCTTAATTGGGCAGTTAAAGTCTAATTTATGAAAATTAAAGAGGCTGACATTAAGCACTGCTTCTGCAGAGATTCTGTTACTCTTTCCGTGGTGCTTCCCTCTGGTGGTTGTGGAGAGAGGGGGCCGATTTTACACCACAACTTCCAATTCACAGATGGAATGAGCTCCTTTATTCAACTTAATCCAGATGAATGCCTTTTCATTACAACGTGGAAATGATATTTTGTTGGTGAAATCCAATTTCCACTGCTGCAGTGGACAATATTTATAAGCTGGGCTTGCAACTAGCAATTATTTTCATTGTCGATCAAACTGTGGAGTATTTTCTCAATTAATCATTTGGTTGTTTGGTCTATAAAATGTCAGAGAATGGTAAAAAATGTCAATCAGTGTTCCTCAAAGCCCAAGATGACATCCTCAAATGTTTCATATTGTCCACAAACCAAACATATTCAGTTTACTGTCATGGAGGAGTAAAGAAACCATTAAATATTCACATTTAACCAGCTAAAATCTAAAGAACAAATACTCAAACCGATTAATTGATTATCAAAATAGTTGTTGATTAATTTAAAGGAGAAGTATGTAATTTCATTATTTTAATTTATCATAAAATGATCATGATATATCATCTGAGATTAAGGAAACATGCTAAATTGAAATTATGGTTTCCTTGATAACAGCTGCAGTGCCCTCCTCTGAAATTTCTATTCTGGGATGGAATAAGTGTTTCACTTTAAGAAGATTAAAAATAATGCCGAATGTTTGCCGAATGAGTTAGTGTCTTGTTATGAGTAGTAAGAAATCGTTTGCAATCTTTTGAAAGGAGTAGCTGGTTATAATGGTTAAATTAAACAAAATGTTAATGGAGTTTGGCAGGCAGTGAGACAGGCAGTCACTGAACTCAAACTCCAGAGTGTGTGGAGTCTCGCTTTACACTGACAGAAAACTGATTGTGCAGGACTCATCATTGCTTCTTATTGTCAAATTATAATAATGTGCTCATCTTGTGCTCCTGCAGCCTGCATGAGCTTCTTTGCATCTGGAGAGGAGGAGGAGGCAGGGGGAAACAACTCGCTTCAAACATAGGTCGTGTATTAAATCTAACCTATTTAATAAACAGTCTATGGTTCTAACTCACTATTTGGACTGCATTCTCAGGTTTGGATGCACAATTGCTACATATCGCTCCTTTAAAAGTTGACAACTGCTCGATAATTGTTGCAGCTCTATTTATAAACTACTTCACAACAACTCTCAGAAACATATTCATTGTTGAGCTACTCACTGAAGTTGTGTGCAATCTTCTCGTTGAGCATAATGTGCTGGGTATTACTCGGCTCAGGCGCACCAAACGTCCCCAGATCTTTAACAGCAAATTGCTCATATAAGCGCGATGTGTCGATTTCAATCCTCCTGCTGCTTTCTTGTATCCAAAATGATTTTGCAATCTGCCAAGAAACAAATTAATTCAGGGCTGAGACAACTCCATTTTATGAGGAAATCAATGTTAACATTACAAAAGAGCATCAACACTGGGGAAGCAATAACTGACAGACAAAAACAAAGAATAATTCCCAACAATGATGCAATGAGGAATAATGAAGTGAAACCAAGCTGAAGCTGACCTTTATGTGTTTGCTAAAAGGAATAAAAACGCTGCTTTTAAATATGAATAATTCACACTAATGAGAGGCTTTGTAAGATTTATATTTAACTGTGAACAAATGGCAGTTTAGTGTCCTCTGATGAATGAAGTTTTACCTGATAAGTGACAGTGTTACCTTCTCTGAGCTGACGAGGTCCCAGTGGAAAGCCTTAGTGCGTGGTTTTTTTGGATTCAAACTCAGTCTGGAGGGTAAAGGTGGGGGTGGTGGGATTTTTGGGGGTGCTGGGGCCGGGGGTGGAGGCACTTTCACAGCTGATTTGTGGGTAGGAGACTGCGGGACTGTGGGAGAGGGTGTGAGGGTGGCGAAAGCAGGTGAAGGTGGAGGGGAGGTGGGTGTGGGTAGAACAACAATACCAGGAGAGGGCGGTGGTGGCGGGACGGGAGAAACTTGAGCAGCAGTCTTTCCACTGCGAGGTTTAGGAACGGGCTTTGTGTCATCGGGCGAGGGAGAACTTTGACCCGTGTCTCCAGCTGATAGTTGACCTCCACCACCAGAAGTTGGGTCAACATTTTCATAATCAACCGGAGGATAAATGAGACTTGCATCTCCACCACCGAATCCACCGCTCGACTCGAGATCTGTGTCGGCATCCTCGGCTTCTTCGGCTATGCTGATATGTCGCAGACCCATTGTCTCCACAAACATGTGTTCACCCATGGACTTCCTCTTCCAGTCCCGACACAGTCTGTCAATCGCCTTGACCCAAGCATCTCGCTCAGTTTTGACAGCCCCAGGGTCAGTTGTTTGTTCTGACACAGGCACCCGAAACCTGCAATAAATCAACAAAACTTAACTCAAAACGTTCCTCATCAGCTGAGATAAGTCTTGTAATTAGCACTCTGGGAAATTTATGACATTATCACTTACATGCTGCGTCATAACAAGACCAGTACTGGCCGGACCAACCCCTGCCCCCCATTCTCACCAATAAAACTCTGACTGAATTCTCACAATATTCCATCACACATTGGGCATATTAGTCTGGATATGAAAATGCCCCTGCTGGTCTCCTGATGATTCATTTTCATGTAAACGCAGCCTCTGTTGTGCACCTTTCATTGCATACTT
This sequence comes from Lutjanus campechanus, assembly GCA_027495735.1. NCBI lineage: Eukaryota > Metazoa > Chordata > Actinopteri > Lutjaniformes > Lutjanidae > Lutjanus > Lutjanus campechanus. Next base: position 2,864 of record JAJHUR010024152.1, on the reverse strand, counting down.
TTCCCCACAACCTCCAACCTTAAAGCTCCAGCTGCACCTCTGGTCCTTTAGCTAAACATGAAGCTATAGCCAGAATATGATTAGCTTAGCACAAGGTCTGGAAACAGGGAGGAAACAGCAAGCCCGGCTGGAGATATCTGCCTCTTAGCACCTCTAAAGCTCACCAATTAACACGTTATTGTCAGGGGAAGTGTATGATGAGACAGCAGACCCGAAATCTGCAATAAATCAACAAAACTTAACTAAACGTCCCTCTTTTCAGCTGAGATAAGTCTTGTAATTAGCACTCCAGGAAGTTTATGACATTATCACTCAAATGCTGCATCATAACAGGGGTTGGGTACCGGGTTCCTATATAACCAGTACTGACCGGACCGACCCCAGCTCAGCTGTGTTTACCGTTGGGCAGGGACCCCCTAGTGGACATAGTAAGCATGGCAAAAATCTGAAAATCTGCATATACTTCCACCCAGGAGAACAGGGTTTGAGTCCTAGAGTTATTTAAGGTTCTGAAAAACACAAGTTTCATTGTGAATGTCACTTCCATCGCGTGACTTTCGCCATGTGTGTGATGTCCCGTCTGTCACGAGGCCAGTAGCAAACTCAGGCTGCCTTAGGGGCAGGGGCGAAAAGATTAAAACGGGCATCATCTGTTGTAGTGGGGCACCAATGCACCCAAAGTCGTGATGCACTTTTTGTCCACACAAAGGGCACTCTAGAAAGCACTTTACCACATTTCCTTTACCGGAAAGGCATCATAGAGGGGACTTTATCTTGGCATCCTAGAGGGGACTTTATGTTGTGTTCAGTGGAAGGGCACCCTTGAGGGGAATTCATCATGTTATCTTAGACACCGGTCTCCTCTAGAAGATATTTACCATATTTACCTACAACAGGGGCATCCAAGAGGGCACCTTTTCTGCGTTCTTACTAACTTTGGGCACCAAGGGGGCTCTCCATCTCTGAGTCAGTGACTTACGAATCATAGTTATTTCAACCCAAACTGTTGTTATAAGAATAGCAAGGAAACAGGGCAGTTATATATGTAGTTTTGGGATGAGGTATGAGGATGTGTTGGCCAGCTCACCATGCAGATTTTGGTGCTTTATTTTGGTGCCACATTCCTGAGCTGTCACTTGAGACAGTTGCCCTCTGGTGCAGACTTTATACAACAGAGGCATCACAGCATGTACAATCGCACAGCCACATTACCGCAGCACTCTCTCTGCATGGCTCTGGCAGCAGGTAGCCATAAACCTGGTTAAAATGCCAAGCTCGTCAGTCTAACGTGTGGCTGTATTTCACTAAAGAGGATTCCAATAACATTGATATATCGTTCACGTTAAACTTCAAATTTGCCTTAGCAATGAAAAAAGCCGTTCTTTAATATTGTCAGCTGTCTTTGTTTGTTTTTAAGCACTGGTAGTTTTAAATGTATTGTTTTAGCAGAGGAAAAGAAACAAATGATATGCAACCATAATCATCACAGCTACAATAATAATCAATCCACTGCAAAGAAAAAAAAGGCTGCTAACTGAAATTACACACTGTTAAGAGGCTGTAAATAAATCTGAAAAGAAAAACAGCTTATGTGATAGGCAGAATCCATTAACTGCTTGTTGTTGTGATTATCTCCACTTTTTAATAATCCTCACTCACTGGTACTCATTTTTGTGGGTGATCAGAGTGAAAGTGTCGTGGCTGGGAGGCTTCTGCACGC
>JAJHUR010024146.1:1300-18251 GCA_027495735.1 Lutjanus campechanus | reverse complement strand
TAATGTCGCGGCTCGCGGACACTTGGATTACACCACACAAGCAGGATGGAGACATTTTGTGTTTGTTTTGTGTTCTTTTTTTAACGTTTTATCCGTGGTCACCGTTCACTGCCATTGTACTGGATGAGGCTGCTACCCTGCTTCTCCTAAAACTCCAGGATTGTTTTGTGAACTGAAGACCTTCACCCATCATCACATCGGCATAGTGGTGAGTACATACTGAGTGGGTTATCATGTAAAGTGGAGTATCACTTTAAGGTTTATATCTACAGTACACCTTTTATGAAGCATTTAAAATGTGAGGGGAGTAAAAAAAAAGAGCCTGTTAATTGAATCTAAATGCACTTATTTTGTCTCATTTATGAAATAGGCTAAAATATCCTGTACAGTTTTCCTGATGACAGGACAGAAAAACATTGAGATGGACTGTTAACTCAGTCTACATGAATTTATTTCTTTTTTTTAACGTGTATATGTTCATTTATGCACGAATGAACTCTTCCCAGAATTTATTAATAAGGCTTAGTGTGAATTGGCTCGCAATGGTTTGTGATTTTAAAGAAGTGGGTCCCATAGAAGAAAATTTGGGAAACACTGGTTTATAGACCACAGCATGCAGGAATATTCAAATACACCATTTTTAAAATAGTCAAAAACAGTTATACTGCATGAAAAAAATCGATTTTGCCAAAAAACTGCATGAGATTAGCGTAGAGTGGGGACGTTTGTAAAGGGGAGACTCTTGGGTACCCATTGAAAACCCATTTACATTCATATATTTTGAGGTGAGAGGTCAAAGTATTCCTTTGAAAATGGCTATGCCAGTTTTTCCTTCACAGTTTAACCTAACTTGAAAGCATTATTTTACCTCCTTCCCCACGTAAACCTCTGAGATAAATGCCTGAGGTCTTACCAGTTTCTTCACTCTAGCTTTAAAACTGAGCGTAGCACAACCACTGAAGGACAGACACAAACACATACAACTGAAAGCATGATCCTCTCCAGGCTTTCATCTAGCAGAGATAATAAGATTGGTTAGATGAAAAAAAATAAGCATCCATTTTTTCTTATCCCAGGACTTACAATACCACAACGATGACAACCCCTCCAAGGCCAACAAGATGATGAGGATACTGATGTTTGTGCGGATCCTCAGCTTAATCCGACTGGCTCGAGTGTCCAGACTGGTTAGGTTCTTCAACGAAGTGGAGAAAGTAAGTTCAAACACCAGACAGTCTTCAGCGTCACCTTTGAAATTCAATCGACCCTTTTCCTACCTGCAGATACCTTACCAGACCTGGCTCCGATGACAAATCTGACTTTGAACACTTACAATGTCATTTGTAAAACAAAAGCTTAAACGTTGCATCACAATCAACAATCCATTTGTATCATTTCCCGATTTTTAACAGTTTGCCTTTTTCATGTGCACATACTCAAACATGGGCTCAAACAACAAAGGTCTGGAAAAAAAATAAAGGTATAAGACACCTTAAACCTACTTTGATGATGTCCATGGTAATGTCATAATGAAACACAATATATCTTGATATTGCATAATGTATGCTGTCTGGGATTTGTGCGTAACTCCAACATTTAATCGGCTACTAGCAGCTGAGATAAATGGTTTCTGGTTATGTTTTGGTGTAATGGTGGTTGCTGGACATTCTCTCTTTGGAAAACTGTGAAGTGAAATATTCTGCATTCTGACTGATTTATTGATTTCACACAGATAAATCGGTTTACTCAACTAATCCTCTTCGTCCCTTGTGGGACATGAGGCCGCAGTCAGTTCTGTACACCTTTCTTTGGCAACATGTTGAGCCTCCCCCCAAGTCAAGTTAATCTTGGCTAGCTCATCCGTCAGGGTTCAGTGCCAGGTCATTTTTCGTCTTCCAGGTTTTCTTTTGCCTTGAGTTCATCTATGCATCAGTTTTGGGGATGTGATCTGCTTGCATTTGAAACACATGGTCCAGCCGTTGCAGTTGCAGTAATTATGTTCTTGCTTTTCTTCTAAAGGCTGTAATCTTGTTAAAGTTTGCCTAAAGAGGAATTTTCAGAAAATACTCGCTATAAATTACTCCAGTGACCGTTAAGTAAACTGCAGTCAGCATCCTGTTGTTTGTATGCATGCTCGCAGCATCCTGAGCCTGGGCCAAAACAGTGACATGACTTATGCAGGAATGAATGTGATTAACTGTGATTAACATCATATTGATAGATGAGGCAAGTTAAGTAAAGTTAAGCTTTTGTTTTGGTGGTTGCCAATCATTTGTTAGCTACATGGATGTATTACTGAGAACTGAATACAGTGTTGGAGGCGGGTTCCTGGTTATTCCTATGAAAGCTGCTCAGTGGCACATGAAGCCAGCTTCCGTGCTGGATTGTCCGCATATTCTTCCGTGTTGTGTGGCCTGTATAGCAAGCACACTAGAGACCTTCACTGGCCAAGGCACTACCTTCCAGTTTAGTCTTCCACTGCTCCATTATTAGGTAGTCTAATAATATGTGCATGTAAATGTTAGTATTGTTGAATTTTTTTTAAAGTTCTTCAATATTTCTAGTGGGAGCAAGATTAAATAAATCATGAGTTACTGTAACTTGGCCAGTGACAAAACATGTTAACTCGCTGTCCTAAATGCAAGAAATATGTTAATGTGCCAGCGTGCCAGTTGCCAGTGGGTAACTGAATACACTGTTTATATACAGCATAGGCTTGCGAGACAACACAGTGGATGACAGACACTCTAATCCAGCTTGCTGCCAAGATGACACACATCTCTGCCTGACAACCTACCTGGATGTCCTGCAGTGTGTTAGATTTGCTTGACAAGAGCCATAAAGTCCCTTTTTTCTTGTCATTTCTTCCTGTCAGGTGTCAAACGCAAACTTGGAGGTGGTCCGCCTTTTCTTCCGCATCTTGTCTCTATTCATGATGATTTTCCTGCTGTGTCACTGGAACGGCTGCATCCAGTACTTTGTCCCGATGCTGGAGGAGTTTCCCACTGACTGCTGGGTCCGGAAAGAAAACCTGATGGTGAATTTAATTTCACAATACTTTCAGGCAACTCTGCTGTAGACAAAAGAAAAATAAATGATTTTTGTAAGTAATTTTTACAGCTAAAATCATCATCACAGACTCTCAGCAATTTCTAGGGCAAAAACCCATAACATGCTCAGAAATGTAAAATGTATTACCACTAGAGTAGCTGTCATTAATGCAGTAATTTATGAAGTATTTATGATAAATGAACTGATTTGGTGCAGTAATGCTAAGTGTAACATATCTGTAGAGCTCACTCATAGATGTATGATATTAGCTAGACAGGGCATTGCTGCTCAGCCTTGCTACCAGTTTTCCCCAGTGGCCACTCGCTGTATTGGAGAAAAAAAAAAGATTCCCCACCCACTCAAAAAGCATCCGTTTCCCTGGAAACACACGGGGTCTGACTAATAACAGGAAACAATCAGCCACATTGGTAGAACTCCTATGTAATGAAACCTGATTTACTACTAGTGCTTACTAGGAAGTTCTTCTTGCTGTTGAGTCAGCAGCCAACTTGAGCTAACATTAATACTTTCTAGAAATCATCAGATTTCCCAAACTGAATTAATACCACATATACAAACAAGGCACCTGTGTTAAGGAGAGGTCTGGAGGAGAGAAATTTGACCAGTACCAAGTTTGCTTAACTATTATTGGAGCACAGATTTGTTGTTGTTGTGAAGGTCCAGATCTACAAAAGTGTCACTAATGATGAAAACATTTCTTACAGAACGCCACAGTGATTGTGAAGTATTCTTGGGGAGTTTTCCGAGCTCTCTCCCAGATGATCGCTCTCTCTTATGGCTCCATGGATGCACCAACAAGTGAGTGTTATTGATTTTCTTTGTCCACCGACCACCGCTAAAAACAGCACAGCACATTCTCTCTCAGATATAAATACCTTCCATTTCACACGAAATGAGCTGGTGTATCGGTGTCTTGTTCCCCAGATTATGTTGAAATGTGGATCGTCATGGTCAGCATGGTGTCCGGGTGTCTGATGTACACTGTCCTTGTGGCCAATGCTACAACCATGATCGCCAACATCGACCCAGCGGCCAAGGAGTACAAGAGCAAGGTTGTCATGGATGACACTATCCTCCATCACAAAACACAGCTCAGTACTAAAAGTTACTTTACAAAGTGGAGCAGAAACCAACCAACCAAGCAGAACCAAAGCACTTTTGTTGCAAGAGTCAAAGAGTTCAATCTTGGATTGTGGTGTTAAAGTCTTGCACTTTATACAGCCCCCATCTACCACAGCCACCTTCTTGTGATTCAGAAATTGAATTGTAAATGTATTGTTTCAAAGAAATGTTGTCTGTGAACATAATCCAGGCAAGAATTACGTGGTCACCACGATGTTATCATGAAAACAATTGAGTAAAATACAAAGTAACTTTTAGGAGACAGGATTGATATAGTAGCTTGAGTAGGCCGTTGCAGGCTGTGTGTCATGTAGCCTGTCTTGTGATGGGAGGTTGATCCTGAAAACATTTTGACTTTCCACAGATGAGCCGTTTGGAGCACTACATGGCCTTCATGAAGCTTCCACCAGAGCTGCAGCTTCGTATCAACAACTACTACCAGGCTCGCTATGGAGGGAAGTGGTTTCATGAAAAGGACGTCATGGACACAGTGTCCTCAGCGCTTAAAGAGGTACATTATTAAGAACAGAGCAAGCAGGTGCTCATCCCTCATCCCCAATCCTCAACCCCAGTCACCCGTCTCCTATCCTAACCCACCCTCCTTTTTTTCTTTTCTTTCCTATCTTTGGTCTGACTGAGTTTGTCTTTTTTTTTGTTACTTATTAATCTTGGTTGCATAAAATGTATATTTTGTTTTTTTCTGTTGAGGCAACATGTTTTATAATAATCCTATAGTTCCGATTTCTAGTCTTATATTCATAACATAATATTTTATTTATTTATTTTTCAGCAAATCCTGATGGTGATGTGCAGCCGACTTCTAAGAAACGTGCCAATGTTTCAGAACAGGGACGAAAACTTTATCAACGCCGTTCTCCTCAAACTGGATTACGATGTTTTCCTGGAGGGTGACGTCATCGTCCGACAGCACGTCCCGGGTGACCGCATGTTCTTCATCGATCACGGCCAGGTCCTCATGGAGACTGATTCCTACGAGAGGGAGCTGTGTGATGGAGACTTTTTTGGAGGTGAGATGGATTCTCTCTAATCAGTGAATATCTAGAACATCATTCAGTGATTTAAAGAGTGATTTCCAGGCAGCCACATTTAGGAAATTTGCAGTGGAAAGCAGAAAGGAGAGAACATGATGGAATTTCTCTAATGATTCACTTTAAAGAAAGTAACATACCGGAGTGTTTTTTATAACTTGTCTTGCAAGGTTACAGCCCAATTAACTGGAAAACAGATTGTTCACACCTTTAAAAAAACAACAACAAACCAAGACGAAATCCAGTTTTTAGCTCAGAGTCAGTTACTTAATTATAAAAAAAAACTCTTAGTGACATCTGCATTACCTAAAGCAAAAGTACAATGAGTACACAACAGTGTTGTATAAGTATTATGTAATGTGATGAATGCACAGAAAACTTAAGAAGTGCTACAAGCTAATTTGTCTTCACATTTGGAGCTTCCATTATGTTGTTTAGGTACATTATGCATCAGGGAAATTTTATTATCACGATAATATTTTTTAATATACTGTGTTGTGGTTTCATACTCTCGGATCAAATCAGTGGAGGTTTAAGTTTGAATTTGACAGTGTCTAGCTTTTCAATATGGTCTTCCTCAGCAGATGGAGTTTGTCAGTAACGTGTGTTAATTCAAGTGTAGTAACGAATGTATTGTGTGATGGAAAAATACTCAAATTTAAAAAAACATATTTTCTTACTTAACATCTCTTTCCAGAAATAGTGTTTGTTGACATTATTTCAGAGAGGTTTTAAAGGTTGTATATTACAGGACTGGTGGATTAGGGAGCATTGTATGCTGCTGTCTCTCTTAAAGGACAACTCCATCTGTGTTCTTTTCCAGGTTTTTCAAATAGAAACTCCTACTCAGCCGTTAGCAAAAAGCAGTGACGTACAGTAGGTTACAGTGGTGATGCCCTCCCCTTCACCTACCTAGGGGGTTTATTTGTAGAAAAATCATCATGCAGAAACCTACCTCAGGTCATGGAGGAAAATGTTTTTGGAAAGGCTTCAGAAAATAGCATTGTGACATTAAAACGTGTTCTTTGACCAAAAATGTGATTATTCATGGTTAAATAAATAAGGAACACAACTGTGAAGCTACAGAAAATAAAATAAATAACAGACCTGCCTTGTAAGGAAGTCATGCCAAACTCAATTTAAAAATTGTTCAGTGTTCTGTCTAATAAAACCAGTAAACAGTTATTCTCTGGACAAACCACAGACTTCACTGTGAACTACTATGGAGGAGAGAGGGAGCCCCTATGAAAACAGCTGACAATGTGTTCAGTGGATTAATATTATTACAGTAACAGGGATAATGTTTCTTGGACAAGATGTTGCTGTTGTTATTTTTGGTGTCTGTGAGCACTACAAACAAAATGCCATTCCCCTCCATAGCCTTGGAAAAAAAATGGCAAAAGATGAATTGATATTTTAAAACTTGGACAAAAAAACCTAAAACTATCTTCATGGTTAGGCACTGCTAGAGGAAGGTGATTTGAGCATTAAAGGGTAACTTCTGTATTTACCAGGACCATATTTTTCCATGTTTAAGTGTGACTAATAAGGACAACAATTTCAAAAATTGTTGTCCTTATTAGTCACTCTTAGATCCTCATTGTTTAACCACAAACAGCCTTTTTATGCTCTCGCCAAGGCCACCAGGCTCCATTTACAGGATTAGTAATTAAATCATTCTCAAACCCACTTAATTCAAACAGAAACAAAATAAAAACCCACCGTCTTGGTTCATCTTTCCAATGCTCCAGCAGTCACCAACAGTGGTTTAGTTGAAATAAACTGTAATTCGCAGAGTTAGATGTGAAAATATTCTCACTGTGGGCACAGTTTCTCCCCGCGGCCTCGCTGATGTTCTTCCTCCCTCTCATTCAGACTGCGAGTATTTTCACGTCTAACGTGGTGAATTAAGGATTTATTTAGAGTAAACCACCAGCGTCAATGATTATTGGAGTGGTGGAAAGACAAACCATGGCAGTTTCACCTCACACATCTGGGACACATCTGCACATCATTGGTGACCAAGTCACGAAGTCACTGTCAAACCAGACTGAATGAATTTATCTTTTCCAATTCAGGAGATTTATTTAATTCTGAGGCTTTAAGTGGGAACTGGTCCTAATCTTTTTGGCAGCAAACCTTTGCAGCCTTTAGAGCTAAGCAGGCTTCCCAAAACAACTCAGCTAAGTCTGGTGATTTAATTTAGGATTAATTGTCAGATCTCATCCCCGTCATTAGGGTTTACTCGCTCATTAACCACGCATTTGTGGTTCCCCATGTGTGTACAACAGAGAGTTGCATGCTGACCAAAGGCAAACATCTGGCCACAGTGAAGGCGCTGACCGACTGCAAGTGCTTCTCTCTGTCCTGGGACGACTTTCAGGAGGCGCTGGAGGGCTTCCCAGAAGTCAAGAAGGACTTCGAAAAAATAGTTCAGCTCAACTCTGATGGTGGACTTGTGTGAGACCAAGAACAGAACTGTTTTATTTATTGTATGAAAAGGACAGACATGAATATTTCCAGGACATTCCATGTGGTTATTTGATGGACAGTAAGGCTGTGGCTGATTCCTCATTTGGATACAATTTGGACACTTGATGAGGTGGACAGTTTCGTGGAAATGACTGTTTTCATTGAGACTGGGAATTATTCTGTCTTCTGATCCATCAGTTATCAGCAATAAACAACGGGTCAAACGTTTGATCTCTGCTCCCTTGTTGCTGTTGCGATTTAGCATTTGGAAAATCAATGCAATCTCAGTGACAAATCAAGAAAATATGCAAAAGGCCTTAAAGGGAAATTCTGGTTTCATACAAACTGGGCTTTATTTTCATTGTTTTGGCCATCTTTCCTATTAAGGACGTCACAATATTTTGATCACATTACCAGTGAAATCCCACATTTACCCAATTGGATAACACGTTACAAAACAAAAACAGTTACAAAATTATTTTTTCTTTGCCACCCTCTGAGCTTCTAGGACAAAAGACTGGGGGGGATGTTTATTAAACCTGATGCAGCTGTCAGTGGGAGCATGCTGCTATGTCTGGACAACAATGGACTGCAAAAGCGATATCTGCTCCTGAAATTTGAATATATATTGAACTCAGAGTGGAAACAGTAGTTTAAATTAACCGACATGGTCTAGAAATATTTATTTAAAATGCTGGCATTATATTCTGATGTCAGATGACATCAAATAGGGTATAGGGTTGGGATGGTAGCCTACTACGACAAGCTATGGTTATATTACATTAGCCTAAATACCGTAGCCTTTAGCATTTACATAAACAGTATGCACATGCATCCAAACCAAACTTGGGGCAGGTGCTGAACTAAAGGTGAGTAAATAGTAAAATAAACAAAAGAAAATGGTGTGCAGTGTGCAAACCGTTTTTTGTTTATTAGCCTTTAGCATTTAGCCATTGCAACGGTTGTGGAATGTAGATGGCTACACAGCAACGCCAGCTGTCTCAAACAAAAATAATATGTGTATTTCAGGATGATGATTTGGAGGGGGGGTTGTTTGTTTTTCTTTTCAACAAGTTGAGGTGGAGCTGTTGCTGCAGCTGCACTTGTTTCCATCTTCAATGTGGTGTTGTTCTTCCATGCTGCTAGACCTTCTTTCTATTCCTCTGGCATTTCATGGCAGAATAAGCTTATTTGCTGCCCTCGTCATGTCTGGAAGAAAACTGCTTGTTTTTCTTACTATATAAAGTACTATAAAGTACTATAGAAAAACAAGCACCATTTTCAGAGTTTTTGGCATTGAATTGGCACAGAAGCATCATTTTTTCGTAACTTCCCAAATTCCAATTAATAAAAACAGCATTGTATTCACCAAGTTCATTGCTGAGATCTGGGAACATGCTAAAACAAAAGTAAGGCTGGGAAAGAAACACAGTCAAACAATAAGCTCCTATGTTAGCTAAACTTATTTAAGTAAAATGCAAACAGTAAAATTTTATCCAACTGTTCAAACATTCGTCACAGTTTAAATCGACAAATCATCACCATCTGTCTGATTGTGTGACTTCTTGTGTTTCTTCCCAGTTTGTAGTAGCTAAAGTCGTTTTCACATATGAAATGAGTCCTGAGAATCAGTTTGTTTTGCGTTGATATAAATACGAACTGAATCAAAATTTACTAACAGTGACAATGGAAGCAGAGAGGTGTGATAGATGCAGAGGACAGTATGACTCCAGTCTGCCTGTTTAGCAGGAGAGATGCTACGTGGTTTACCGAGATTTTCTAACTGAATTATGAGTAGGATGCACACTTGAACTTACTGTGACTGTGTGAAAATAAGTTGTCACATCACAGATGACGAAGAAAGGCGTTAAAGAATGAGACTCACATGGGCTGGTATTGATTGGCATATGTATAATGTATGACAATGAAATAATCGATGATAGAGTGGAAAGCGATATGCAGACAAGCAGAAAAGAATGTTGAATGTCTATAAGGAGCAGACTCTGGTGTGCAGATTTAATTTTATACCTTTAAAATGGCTATGTGAGTCACCCAGACTTTACACAAGGGAACTGGCAGGGTCAAGTGCGGGGCAAATATTGCTGACATTTGTGTCGTTCACACAGAGCTCCTCAGGGTAGTGTCTACAGAAGTGCAGAGTTGCAATGCATTTGTGAGAAGGGCGTTAGTTACCCTGTTCTTAGATTTCAGCAGTGACTTTGAATGCCATGCTAGCAGCTTTGTGAGGCTATTCTTGGGCACAGCGGTGCTGTATATGCTAATATATGGATGCTAATATGTTTACCATGTGCACCATCTCAGTTTAGCATGTCAGTATGCTAACACTGGCACATGTGTACAAAGCAGTGTTTTGCAGCTAAAGTACTGGACAAAATGAAATTTTGACCTCACAATTCAGAGGATCACCAAAGTCATTATAATTCATCCACTGGGGCCCCTGAATGTCTGCACACATTTCAGGCAATGAATCCAGTAATTGAGATATTTCTGCCTGGACCAAAGTGTGGGGCAGTCTAATCAACTGACCAGCATGACCATCACTGCAGCCATGTCACTTCCTTCTCTAAGGATGGCTTAGACAAGACCTGAGTTGTAATAAACTAGAATTTTGCTTTACAGAAAGGTAAAAAAACAACACTCATGTATGTCATTTCTTTTTCCCTCTAAAATGACATTTATTTGGAAGCACAAGACATGTTAATGCCACTGTGAAAGCAACAAAAATAAAGCCGATACTGTAATATGATTATGAAACATCTGTGTGAGAACAGCAGGCTGCTTTCTCTGCCTTTCTCTCTCATCCAAACACGCACACGGTGCCCGAGGCCAGCCGGTGTTTGTACTCATAGAGGTAGTAGGAGGCTGGAGGGAAGTTGCACTTCATCTCCATCCTGCCTGGCACCACGTGGACCGCCACACCAGACCCCAGCCCCTCCTGCAGCTTCTTCAGCATGCGTGAGGCCAAGTAACGCCGTGCCCTGCCCGGGTCCTCCTCAATGGAAGCGTACACCTCAGGTGGTGGGTTGGGGATCTTCCACTCCAGGTCCACAATGAGCTGGTGGATTTTGCTCTTGTCCAGCGAAGTGGGTGTGTCACGATAGCACGCCACCACTTGGGGAATTGGTGGTTCAGATGCCACAGAGAGGAAATTGTTGGGCTCCTGCTCTGCCGGCGCTTCTTGCTTTTCTTCCTGCGTTTCCCCATCCTTCTCATCCTCCATGGGTCCCACGGCAGGGTGGAGCATCACCGCCCAGCGCAGCCAATCATAGTTCTTCTCCAGGGTCTTCAGGATGCCCGATGCTGCCTCCTCAGGGGGTGCACGGTTCTCCACAGCCTCGTGGAGCTGCTGCCGTACATCATCCTCAGCCTGCTCGAGAAAGTAGCCTAAGCAGCGGCCTCCCATGTTCTTCATCTTCCTGTAGAGGGCGCCCATGCGGTCAGACCAGGTCTTCATCAGCAGAGTCTGGTCTCTGTCTGTCAGTGAAGCCTGCGTGAAGAGACACAGCAGACCAGTGCCCAGGACAAAGTTCACCTGTGGAGAGTAAGAGGAGGAAACTGTGGTCAAAAATAGTTTCAAACATGTGTTTGACCCTGCGGGGGGGACCAGATGGGTTGTCTTACTCAAACTATTTGCCCTAAAAAGTGTTGTTGTTGTTTTTTTGCCTAAATGCAGTGGTTCCCAGCCTTTTCTGGCATGCCCCTCTTCAGATGCCCAACAAGGTTCACACACCTCCACCCCACAGTTATTATCAATCAATCACAATAACTGGGAAGCAACTGATGAAAAAGGATTCATCCCCCAAAATCATATTAATTTGTAATAGATTTGTTTCACTCTATATTTCTCCCATGGTCATCCATGTTTGGGAACCACTGCTTGAATGGGCTTTTTCGATCAAGTAATCCCAGAACTTGGGAGCCTCAGGAACTAAAAGATACCTTCAAAAATTGCCTTTTGCATTTTGACAACATCTGAAGAACCTCTGAATTTGTGTGAGAACAGAGAATGTCATGTTTGCAGTCATTGTGGTGATATTCTAGTTTTGGAACTTTTTGAGGAGGCAGGAACTACAACCAAGGAACCAAAACCAAACCCTGTATTTGAAAAGTAGGCCAATTTCTGGGGTTTGCAAAGAGAGTTCCTGGGTTCCTGAAAAAGTTTTTACAGCCAACAAGCTTAACCTGACTACATACAGTACATTTATTCTCCCTGAGCCAGCTGGTCTGCTAAACAAATTAAAGAGATGACAGCAGAAAAACAGAACATGTGCTGACCGCTGTTTATGAAAAAGTTTGGATTTCAGGTTCAGGTTTTGGTTGTTACTTCCCGTAGGCAGAGAAGTGGCTGTAACCAACACCAGAATGTAATACTGACAAAGATTTTGCATCTTGAGATATTTGTTAAGACCAATTCAAGCTGATAAAACCAACATGTTCTCATACCTGAATGACAGAACAGGTTGATTGCCAGTGACTCCCAAAATGACAGCTGGAGAGTACCAGCGACAGGCATACTGGTCTAAAAGTATGTGAGTCACATGACGTTAAACACATGATTAACACAGTAAAATGGTAACCTTTTGGTTAGGTTTAGGCATGCTAAAGTACTTAGTTTGGTTTAGGAAAAAAAAATTGGCTTGGGTTAAAATAAATACGTTACATATGTCACATGATGGAAGTGATGGCAAGTTAAAGGTCCAGTGTGCAAGACTCATGGGGATCAGTTGTCAGAATTTGACAGAAATAGAATAGAATATTTCTAAGTATGTGTTCATTAGTGTGCAGTGTGTCCTACAGTGGCCCAGAATGGACAAACCAAACACTGGATAAGGCCTTTCCAGTTTGGCACGAGTTTCACATCCACTGTAGGTTCTCATATACGCTTAAAAGGGGAGAGTGAGATGAGTGAGATGACAATCTATAAGCTTACTGCTAGATGCCATTAAATCCTACAAATTGGTCCTTTCATTAATTAAAACTTTTAAATAACTCCATGTTGCCTTTTGGTTTAAGTCTCCTGGGTGAAAGTTCTGTGTTTGACCCACTGACATATATAAAGATGGATGACATGATACCTCCCCAAAAGTGAAGCCAAAACATATTGATCACCCCCTGGTGGCTGGCTGCAGTACAGGCCATAAATCCCACTGCCTCCACTTTAGCAGATGGGACATGGCCTGAACTAAAATGTACACATCAAATAAATCTTAGATGGTTTCTGTCATTATAAGTAGTTCTTATCATGCTGATTTATGTTCTAAGTGTTCCTTTCTCTGATAACTTTGGTTTAAATAGATTATTTCATGCTATAAAAAGGGGATTTCACATAATGACTGACATCAGTTGAGTCAGTCGGGTATCTGGGCAGGAGCTTTATAGTGTGACTTTAACCCTCATCACTACTGTGCAGACTCTGGCTCCAAATGACGTCACTAGTGCAAGATGGCAGCGCTTATATCCTGTATATTTTGGCTTCATTTTTGTACAGTGGGAGGAGGTGGAGATGCATTGTCTATCTTTATTTGCAGAGAGTTGTTTGACCCATCCACCCCACCCCTCTGTCGTAAGCAGACTTTCTCACTCTTCATATCTCTCCAGTCATAATTACTACAACCACTCGAGGTCACCACCTAACAATGAACGTAAATATGGGTCATAATAAATTACTTGTGCAGATGACTTATTCGTCCCTCTTTCTAGGGAGGGCAGGCTTGATAAGACGGGTAGTTAATGTCAAAATGATGTCTAACGCCTAACACAGCTTTAATGAGTTGTTGATCTTAAGCAGAACACCAACCCACCTGGGATTTTTTGCTGACTATACTGAACATAAAAGTGTTTCTAAATCTCATTGTTATAGCAGAACAGAGGCTGTTTATGACTGTTTTGTCTCAATCTCTTAAACTGAAGTCAACACTTGGCACTGTGAGACTGTCCTAGCTCCTCACTGTCCTCAAAATAAACCACGCAGATGTCACAAACTCTTTGTAAAGAGAGACACCCATATGCAAGGTTATCCAAGGTCAGTGCACAGAACCTGTCACTGTCTGCAGATCTTTAGGTGACGTCACAGAGGGTGTCAGATATGAAAATTAAATGGGTGGCACAGTTATTTTAGTTTGGTATTTTTTATCTTACCGTATACATAAAGACGTGTTCTTGTGCCAACAGGTGTGAAAAATCCAGTATGACACATAAACTTATCACCTGCAACATGTTTATACATGATAAGTTCTTCAAGGTTAAAGACACATGGCTGTGGTTCCTTTGCTTAACAAGGTCGGGTCCTCCAGTCTGGACACATGATTCATGGCAGTGACTTTCATTCCTGGATAGAGTTGGGTACGTTTGACATGTTGCTGCCCTTCTCTCAAAGTAAAACTGTACACTGTAGATTTCTCAGCTCATTACACACAAAAATGTCGGGTTGATTGTATGTTAATTGCATAATTTCAATCTGATTGACTATGAATGCACAGTGAGGGCAAATTTAGCAATTATTTGTGCCTCAGTGAAAGCACTGGGTTTTTATATTATTCAGTGCATTTATGCAAATCAGCTCATAGTGCAAATAAGCCCTTGAACAGGGCACCACACCAACAAATCATTTGTTCAGCACCAATCTCAAGCAGAAATTACTTAAGCTTTCAGGCTAATCCACCGAGTCTGGCTCCCTCACACCCTAAAACCTCTTGATGAAGGAACTCTGGACTGGTTTGAGTTTCTAGGATGAAAACTTTGTCTGTCCTTACATCAGTGACAACAGCAGCTGCATTGAATGGACAACCACTGTCCTTAAAACGATCTTACATATCATGCGTATTAAAGGGTAAATACTGACCCAACCAAGGTCATGTCCTTAAATATGTTTAAAAGATGATTACATAATTACTTTTACATAACGAGCAGGCCTGTGACTGCTGCCACAGTCTGTTAAGGTCCAATTCTTCTGACAGTGGACATGTCGTTATGTGTGTCTTGCTAAAGGGCATCAGGACAGATGTCCAGATGGACATATGGCTTTTCATTTGAAAAAATGACATTTGTCATTTCTTTTTTTTTTCTTTTTTTGACTTAAGAAATAGGAGAGAGAGCTCTATTTGAAAACAAGGTTGGATGTAAGAAGGTACAAATACTATAACACTTTTCAAGTGTCTGTACTATATCTGTACAACTTTTTACTGTTACTCCCACAAATTTGTCACAGATATCTGTTTACAGTAGTAGGTGGTGGTAGTATGTGACCTCAAACGCAATGGTTGTAATCTGTCATAAAATGGAGAGAAGAAGCAAATATGCACAGTTGATAACATCCGTAGCAAGGTTTGTTGTAGGCAACTGGACTTCATAGAGTTCTTGAAGACGTTTCGCCTCTCATCCAAGAGGCTTCTTCAGTTCTTCAGAACTGAAGAAGCCTCTTGGATGGCTTCTTCAGTTCTTCAGGCGAAACGTCTTCAAGAACTCTATGAAGTCCAGTTGCCTACAACAAACCTTGCTACGGATACCATGACCTGGATGACTGAGAACCTACACAGACACAGTTGATAACAGTTTACTATATTCACATGGCCACCATTTTCTGCCGACGTCAAACTCAGGGTGCGAAGCTCAAATGCTTTGGTCTTGTAACGCTTTGCTTCAGGTTGCAAGCAGTATAAACACAGAGAATTTGACAAATCATAATCATTTTCAAGTTTCCCAATTGATCAGCAACTGAAAAGACATTGGACAGTGAAAATCTGGTGAGACTTCAGGCTATATTTCAAAATAAAATACCAATTTGATAACTCATTAGTTAACAACAGCTAATGTTAGCATTCAAGTACTTCTTAACTAATAGCAAGGTTTGAATGTGAAATAATAGGACAGGTGTAATTCTGAAATACCAACGCACATCCCATACATACTTTAACGCTGCTGTCAAGCCTCAAAGTAAAACGCACTGAAGCTGAAACTCAGGCCTTTGAGCTTGTAATGTAGGCTAACAGACATTAGTTCATAAAAGAGAATTTAACTGCTTAGCTTACATACTTGGACAAGAGACTGCAGACAGTTAAAATGAATGATAGCTTACACTGCTTGCTTGATTACATCCAGTATGTTTCACTTCAAGACTTAGATAAATATTCCCAAGATGTATGTTATTATTATATATTTTAGAATGTAATTTACACCTTTTCTAACATATCATGCAACAGTATCACATGGTAATGTTAGCTAGGTCATGTTAGCTAGGAAGTGGTTGAATGCTAATGTTGGCTGCCATCTAACAGTAGTTAATGTGTTATCAAATGTTGTTTTAAGGTTGAAATATGGTCTGATATCCATCCAGATTTTCACTATTCCTTAGCTTTGCAGTAGCTGATCAATTAGGAAGCAGTGAAACAATAACAATTGGTCATATTCTCTAAGTTTATATGACTTGCAACCTGCCTTATGCTTTTGATAACAGTATTTGAACTTCCCATCCGGAGCGTGATGTAAGAGGAAAATGGCCGACATGTGAAAATGATGAATGGAGGAGCCAGAAGGGACAGGGAGGAGTAGTAGATTTTTTTTTCTCAAACCCAAGTTGTGATGGTAGCTAATGAGCTAGGTCATGTTTTTTCAAGTTTACTTTTAGATGTGCTGTTTGCTAGTTTGCTAAATAATCTTAAAATAATGTCTGCCCGTAATTTAAGCTTGTCAGCAAGTAGTAGTAGTAGTAGCTAGTAGTACAGCAGCATGTGATTTGATGACCGTATAGGACATTTGCATGAATTTTGTTTTCCTTTACATTAATGGACGTGTCCACCGTAAATTGATGCAGAAAAGACTCACCAAAATGTAGGACATTTAGTACTTGATGTTAAAAATTTCCTGGGGCTGGACTACCTGTCCCCCCACTTTACTGTTATACTTTAAGTACATATCAAAGCCTGTACCTATTCACATTTACTTGAATAAATAAGTTGAATCAGTCTTTTTTTTAGACAAATGTCTGTACTTCTACTTGAGTGAAGATTGTTTTGTCACCTCTAATTTGAACCTATGCAAAGAGGGAAATATGTGCACTCATACTGGCTTTTGTAGGTCTCATACTTGTGACATTTTAGTGACATCGCAGTTTTACACAGAATACAATTTCAGGCTTTGAAACTGACATTTTCATTTAAAGCCTGCGGAGCTCAGCACTCTGTTCTTGCTCCTTTAAGTGTATAAAAACATTTGTTTCC
>JAJHUR010024119.1:0-18161 GCA_027495735.1 Lutjanus campechanus | reverse complement strand
AGTGACGGTCAGGTGGGATTTGAACTAAAGACCAGCTCAAAATTCTGTCAAAACACTATTTCACCCCTGGAGGATTCTCAGGTTTTTGGGGGGATTGTTGTGGCCTAACGCCTGCTATGTTTTTTTTAAAAAAGGATCCATGATGACATGTTTTTAGGTGTTTTTTAATCACTTTTTATAATATATAATATCATTCATTAAAAACCAAAGGCAACTTGTTTCAGAGAGTCTAAATATCACATCTGTCCCTGTGAGATTATTTAAGATTATTTAAAAAAATATTGAACAGAAGTGCACAGAACATGATAAATATCAATAACTCTGATAAACATTGTTAGTACCTGTGACAAAATAAAATAATACAATAAAACAGTAAATAATAAAAGTTAATTGATGGATGATTTTAGCATGTGTGGACGGTTCTGACTGTTGGAACTCACAGGAGACTTCAACGTTCGGTCAAAGTTACAGTAAAGTTACAGTAAAGTTACAGTAAAGTTACAGTAAAGTTACAGTAAAGTTACAGTAAAGTTACAGTAACTGGACTAAATTTCAAAATGGTGCAGAATTTGTGTGAACTGTTGTGATCACAGTTTTCTGGAGGGAAACTGATATTTACAGAAATTTAAGGATTTTTTTTGTGTCCTATTTCTTAGACTTCACTGTGTGAAACTACAGGATGAATAAATAAATGATTTAAGGTCGTTCTGATTATGATTTAATGTTTATTTTGAAGGACTCTGCATGTATGTATTTACAGTATAAAATGTTGTGATTTCTGGAGGAACTGTGATTGATTTAATGTCTGTTATATGTAGAGAGAATTTGTTTTTAATTAATAATTTACTTGAAGGAGATGAGCTGTTGTGTTTGTTGTGTTTGTTGTTTGTTGTGTATGTTGTGTTTGTGGGAGCTGATGCTCATCCTGCTGCAAATAAGGATCCTGATAAAGACATAAAGACATGATTGACTGAAAATCTCACACCACCGCAACACTATGTAGAATTACACAATTATTATTATTATTATTATTATTATTATTATTATTATTAGTTACAATAACCTGCTGCAGCTCAACATGCTCTCAACCATATTTCATGGTCTTCATCAGCGAGAGGAGCTGACTGAGGACACATCAGACCACCTCTGAGCTGAGACAGGAAATACCTCCTTAAATACATCCACCTGTCTTAAGGTGGCCAAAGTTCCATTCACTGATGAAGACCATGAAATATGGTTGAAAGCTGAGAAGAAAACAGTAAGTGGACCAAATTATTCTGCCACAAATGTAGATTTTTTTATATTGTAAAGTGTAGAAACGAGCTCGTCTCATTGGAGGATTTTCTGACTTATTTTGAGGTTTCAATAACGACTGAATGACTTCAGACCAGACAGAGTGACACGTAGTAAGTGACCATTGAGTGGAGATCATTTTGCACTCGAGCAACATAAAGTCATTTCCTGAACGAAACAGTTTGTATTCTTGGTTTGAGATACTGAGGAAAAATCCTGAAACAAAGTGAAAGAGGCTGATTTATTTATAGATTTGTAGGTTTGAAATAAAATAAATCTGACATGAATTGACTTGTTAAAGACGTTTGTTCTGGTTTGTTTTATGAACATCCGACGATTTTACACCAAACATGTCCAACATTTAAGGAATCTGTGGTTTCAAACGGCCGAACAAACTGAATCTGTATTTTTATCTTATTATTACAGAAAATCTGCTCAAGACACACATGCTGCTGCTGAAATCTGATGTCTGTTACTCATATCATCATTTTTCATTTTTAACTATTACATTAATTCAGCTGACACAGCCTTTAAATGAGAAAAGAAAATACTAACAACAACTTCACACACACGTGCACACACACACTCACACACACACACACACACACACACACACACACACACTCTTCCTCCCGACAGAAACGTGAAAATCCAAACCGAGTCTCTTCTTTATCCTCTGAAGTGGAATCAAGGCTCAGAGGATCAGAGGATCCTGCAGCCTGCAGACCTCCTGCTGGGGGGGAGGTCACGACCCCACTTTAACCATCTGAGGGGCATTTAACCCCCGAGACGCCCCAGACACTCCTACATATCCTAAAACACTGTTAACTGCCCCCCAGACACTCAAATACCCTGCTGCTCCTGCCGCTGCTGCTGACATACGTCAGAAGTACATTTAAAATAATCCAGTTTCATGTGTAAAAGCTGCTTCCTGCATGTTGCTGCACTGTTAGTAAAGGTTTGATGCTGCTGGGATTTTTTAAAGAAATAAATATCCCAGAATGCTCTGTGACTAGTTATGAAAATGAAAAACATTTAACTATTCAAACACTATAAAACATCTGCAGCAGGAACGTTCCACAAGGAACATCAGTCAAGTTTTTTTGAATTATGAGAATAAAGAATCTGTTCTATGAATGTTGCAAATCAAATATTCATCTGATAACATTGTTAGAAAACATAGGAGCCCTGCCGAGGCTCAGATCAGCTGATGCAGAAAAGACTATTGTTAAAAAATGTTCCTAAAATGAAATAAGTAGATTTCTCCGGAGTGAAAACAACAATAATGTCTGTACTTCCCAAAAACAATAAAAGAATAACTTTGTATTAATCTTAAGAGTAAATTTTACGCTGATGTGTTTTAGTTTGGGGGGAAATACGAGCATTATTAAAAAAGTATGATTCTTTTGTTTGTATTTTGTTTCATTAAAAAAACCTCAAACATGCATCAGAGAGAAAACTGAGACTGAATCTGTGTTGAATCTGGAGGAAAAACAGGGTTCACTTGTTATCAGTCATTTAAGTGAAGGTAAAGAGCGCCATCTAGTGGAGAAAACTGCACATTACACTCATGTTCAGCTGCTGCGTCCACAACATCACTGATCTGAACTGTGCAGAAAATCACAACACTGCAACACAGAGGCAGGGGCTGCTTCTCATTACGCTCAAGTCTGCCTCCTCGTCTCCTCGTCTCCTCGTCTCCTCGTCCCCTCGTCCCCTCGTCAATCAGGAAGTCGTTTCCCTTCCACCATCATAAAGGATTTTCCCATTCCTTACATCCACCTGGAGGAGATGAGGAGACGAGGAGACGAGGAGCTCAGAGGGAGGATACACCGGTGTGTCCTACACTCAAGTGTTTTATCAAGAGGACTGATGTTGATTGGACAGTTTTGGAGACTGTTCTCCTGCATCATCAGGACACATGCTGGGAAATCAAAGTCCAGTGACTGACAGAAGTTTCTGCAGAACTTTAATGATTCTGACGTGAATATTTATGTTCTTTGGTGTTGAAAGGAGTTCATGAATAAATAACTGATTATAATTATTATTAGACTGCAAATCGCTGCATATTGTGACTGAAACAGGTGGAGGCAGGATGAACAGTAGACGTCAGTGATGATTCAGAGATCAGATCTGTGGGGCCTGATGAGTTTAAGGACACATATTAACATGTGATTTCCCACAGCTGTCAGCTGCTGGAAAGGTTTTAATATGCACTGTGAAAAGTGTCTGAATTTGACTTTAGAAAGAAGGAAATCTGCTCAAGAGGAATAAGACAGCTCTTTATGAGAAGGCAGAAAAACACCATAATACCACACAGTCCGTCTCATAGTGGTAAATGATCTGTGACTGATGTGGATTTACTGTATTTTACCATTTTGATCTTCTGTTTGAGTCATTTATCAATAATCAGGTTACAGTAGTTTTATATCATTGTAAACTGAATATCTTTGGGTTTTGGACATAAAAAGACATTTGAAGATGTGCACCTTGTCTCCTGAAGCTCCAACAAACCAAATTGTCTAAATAAATGTTATTTCCACCATGTTTTTATCCTGAATCTTCACTGTAGATCTTCAGCTTGGAGCCACGTGCACGTGCACACCGTCTGAACTGTGTGTTGGTGTGACGGTGTGCAAACAGCACGTCGGGGCTTTAGGAGACTTGGATTACACCAGACGAGCAGCATGGAAGCATCTTATGTTTGTCTGATAACTGGTCACATTCACTTCCATTGTTTGGGAGATTCTGAAACACTGTTTTTCTGTGAAACATGAGGGTGAGGAGATAATGAGACTGAATTTTCACTTTTGGGTGAACTATCCCTTTACTGATCTAATCTTGTCTTTTATTATTTGCTCAAAAATCTGAACTGTTATATTTGGTTTCCCAGCTCGAGCCTCTCACAGAGGAGGTGAAAATAATTATTATGATTTTTAAATGACTTTGTCTTCTTCTGTTCTGAGGGAACACGCTCTGCTAAATGCTCTTTAAAGTGATTATTATGTTAAATATAATGTTAAATAAATTAATGTTAAATATCCACCTGACCAGTGGCTTTGATTATTAGTGCATTAGTGGCCATGCTTTCAGAAATACTGCGGTCATCAATAACACATCTGGTCGATTCCTGATTTCCTGTTGAGAGTCTGTTTATGAGCTGAATGATATTTTCTATGAATTGTATCATCCAACACTGAACCTGAACAATATGAACACCTCCCTCCATCATACAGCATTTTCATTTTGTATTTTGTCCCTAAAATTTGCAAGATTTAAAATATTTAACATAAAGAAAATAAATACCCATCAGCACGTTCCACTGTGTGTAACCGCAGAAAATAAACCATTTAAATTCCCCAAATATTCAGAAACGAGACAGATGAGAAGACCTGAGTGGTTTGTGGTACCTGAGAATAAACTTGATCTTTGTCAGTGACGGAGTCTCGTCCTCGTCCTCTGTCTCCTCACAAGACGCTTTTCTTGTTGTTTGTCCTGTAAAACAGCAAATTTAATTTAACAACACACAGAATCTGAAACTCAGATGATGGTTTAAGACTTTTTTGACCATCTGGATGAAAAAAATGTTGCATCTGCTGTAAAGGCCAAAAATAATCAGCAACTATTCTGATAATCAATTACTGATTTCAGTCATTTTGCTACAAAGACAGTTCAGATACACACTGTGTGGTTCCTGCCTCTCAGAGTGGAAGGTTTTCAGATTTGGTTTTCTTTGGTTGAAACTAAACATTTGAAGTCAGCACCTTCATACAAAAAAAAAGAAAGAAAGAAAGAACCAGCAGATCAACTGATAATAAAAATAACTCTTTGTTTAACATGAGGTTAACATTAAAACATAAATGATGCACCTCACAACAAATATTTTTAATTAAGAAGGTCTGAAGTGTTGTTATAAAACGTGTTAACCAAGAGAAACTCACCAGTGGGTTATTACAAACTTTATTAGAAACTTTATTCAAACTGACAAGCTTCATCTTTTTAAATCCAGCTGAATATCAGAGAATTATAACAACTTTAACACCACTGAAGTGGAAACTGTGTCTGAAAGAGTTTTTTAAAAAGATCATCAGCTTGAAACAGATGTCCAGCTGTTTTTACCCATTGACACATGTGACCTTACTGGATATACTGTCTACTGCAGTAATCTATTTACTTTGTGCATTTTTGCTTTAAAAGGTTATTTCAACAATAACTCGATTATCAAATAATCAATGAACTAATAACTGCAGCTGTGTGCTCAGGTGTAACACCTGGATGTGCCTCCTCTGAATGAACAACCATCACAGCAAGAACAAATACACAGATATTATACTTAAGTAAAAGTAGTAATACCACAGAGCACAAGTATTAACATTAAAATATACTCAAAATACTTATCATGCAGGATGACACATTTCAGAAAATACACGATATTACTGGATCATAATAATTGACGCATTAATGTCATTTTAATGACTTAAATATTTCTGTGTAGTTGATTAATTTCCCTCTGGGCTTCAGGGATCAATTTCATCTGAATCTATCATATTCCATCATAATTTATGTTTCTTATATTCTATTATTAATAATCTGAACATTCAAAGTAACTAAACGTATCAAATAAAAGTTCAATATTTGTCTCTGAAGTGGAATATTTGTATAAAGAAGAATAAAATGTAAATACTCAGGTCAAGTACAAGTACTTCAAAATTAGAATTAAGTACAGTACTTGTACTCGTATGTATTTAGTTACTTTTCACCACTCACACGGTGTTATCTCTCCAATAATAGACATGCGGCTAATGTTAGCTGATGGCTAATGTTACGGGTTTTGGGGTATGTGTTAGCATTTTGCTAAAGATAAATAATGTTTTTGGGTTTGTTTGTTTTTTAGCTAGCTTGGAGAACATTGGCTAACAACAGTCCATCGTCCAGCCTCATGTTGAAGTTAATATTGACTTTAAGCTAATGTTAATAACCTCTATAAAATACTAACGGAGTCATTTTTACCGATATAAACACTAATAAATCATTAAATGCTCACCGCTGTAACGTTACATTTAACGTCCATCACCGTCAGTTGTTGGTGTTTTAAACTGGCAGGTTACCTGCACAAACTCTCTGTCCTCAGCTCATTGGTCAATCAGGTGCGCCCATTTTCTTCTTCTTTGCTTTATTTGGCGGATTGTAATGCCAGCTTTTAGATGCATACCGCCACCTACCGTCCCGGAGTATGTAGAACACGAGCTTGATAACAATCCAATGTGTTTATGTTATTTTATTTAGCTAGAGCATATGAGCTAGAGTCGTATTTTCCCTTAAAATAAATCAATTTCAACATCAATTGAAAGATAACGTAAATTAAAAAAAAGAAAGTAAATTCACCCGATTCTGTGGATAAACTAGGAGCTGTTCTGTATTTTATCATGTTGTAATCCCACTTCCGTTTTAGAGCGGAAGTGGTATACTGTGTATAGCGTTTATGGCTTTATCCTATTTTACTTGCTAAATCAATTAATCTCAGATAGCACAGTTTCCCCTGTGAGAGGACGACAGTTTTTAATAAAAACATTTATATAAATAAATATATACAGACATAAATGTGAAAATAAATGAAAATACTCATTATTCTCACTAAGTGTCATTATAAATTATGTTATGTGCCTTTATACATATATGTTTATAGTCATATTTCTACATTTCTTATTTACTTATTTATTCCTTTTTGTTTTATTTATTTCATTTATTCCTCTCATTATTTATTTATTTATTCAATTTTACATTTCCACATTATTTATTCATTCTTTTATTTATTTATTTTATTCTTTCCTCTTTATATTTCCACATTTATTTTCTTATTAGTCTTTTACAGATTCATTCTTTTTTATGACTCCATAGGACTCAGACCTCCTGTCTGTGTCCTTAAATGATGTAATAAACAAGTGCATAAAAAAAATTTAAAAAATAAAAAAGAAATGAAAATGCTTTTAATTATTCTTTTATATTTTATTTCTCTTTATATTTCCAGATGTACTTATTATCTTATTTATTCTTCTTTACATTACACATTCTTGTCAACTTACTTCATGTTTTTATTTATTTCTCTTTATATCTACACTTTATAACTTCACTATTTTAATCATTTATCTTCTTATTTCTCTTTTTAAATTTGCTTATTTATTGTTTTATTTATTCCTCATTATATTCTAACTTGTTTATTTACTTATTTATATTTGTATTTCCATATTTATTTTCTTATTCTTTTACAGATACGTTCTGTTTTAAGACTCCATAAGAGTGAGAGCTCCCGGTCGTTGAAACACAGTCGGAGTGAGACCTCCCGCTCGTTGAAACACAGTCGGAGTGAGACCTCCTGTTCCCGGTGGTCTGACAGCTGCTCCCTCTCTCTGTGTGGAACGGAAGACATTTTGAGGTGCCGTGGTCGCTCCGGTCCGTTATTCGTGTGTCTGTCAGCCTGCAGTCCGGGCTGACGTGCTGGAGAGTCGGTGATTTAAGATTTATCAGTTTGTAGTTTAACCACCGTATGTGTAGCACAGCTAGCTAGCTTAGCGCCTGAAGCAGCCACAAAGCTAGAAGAGTCCTAGATGCTAGTTAGTTAGCGTCAGCTAGCTGGCCTGCCCTCCTCCTCCTCCTCCTCCTCCTCCTTCCTCCTCCACCTCCTCCTCCTCGACAGCCGGTCCCTTCACGCAGACACAATGGCTTTAAAACGAATTACCAAGGTAAGGGACTCCTCTTTTAATACATTTAATTAAAACATATAAGTGTAAAGTGTGTGGTGTGTGTGCCGTTAGCCTCTGAGCTAGCAGCGTTAGCCTGTTCTCCACTCTGAAGCAGCTGCTGCCGATGACACAACGTTTAGCATAAAAACCGTTAAATTGTGTCTGGGCTTTGGTGCACGGTGTCAGCTCTCACTGAGGACGATTTCTGTTATTTTCTGCGTGTTGTGTTCACGTGTGTCATCTTCAGTCGTTTTTGACAGACGCGTCTCCCTGCGGCAGCTATGAAGGTTTCACACGAAATGAAACAAAGGTTCAGTTTTCTGAGCTGCTGTTAGCTTTAGCTTCAGAGTCACACAACAGGCCTGTCAGGACTGAAATCTTCTCTACTTCATTTCCCATCAGCCCAATAAATTAACTGTGTAACCTGCTGTTATTTTACACACACGAGCTGTGGTTTAGGTCACGTTCAGGTTTCCATTAATGTCAGTTTCAGTCTGAACTGTTTTCACCCTGAAGTTTATCTTTTACGTTTTGAGTCAATAATATTTTGTGTTTATGACTTAAACCTGAATGGAACAGTGTTTGAACCGTCGATTGATATCGGGAAAATTCCGTCAGAACATTAGATTACTGAATACCTTTTATAATAATGTTTTCTTAAGTGTGCGAAGTGTTTCTTTGGGTTTTAAGTTGTCCTCACACAAGCTGCTGTACAAAAAAGGGCTAGTCTAAAATTAGAGAGACAAACAAATTATATCTTATAACTGATATGATCTGATCAAAGAACAGACAAACAAGACTAAGAATCTGAAAAGAGTTGCGATGGTTTGAATTATTGTGCCTGTTGTAGGTAATTAATTATATTGAATGTCTTTTATGTGAGCAAAAGTTTGTATTAAAGTTTGAATTGATTAGTCTTCAACTATTGATAAGGTGTAAGATGGAACTTTTATATGAATGTAAAATATGTATAATATTTATGATATAAACAATATAACAATATTTCATCCAGTGGCCTGTGTGCTCTCCTCTACAGCTGATACATCGGTGGCCTCTTGTCATCAAGCAAAGAAATAATATAAAGTCTAAAAGCTGAAACAATAAATCAATGAATCACTTAAGTCGATCAACAAACTCTAATCTGAGACTGTTTTGATAATCAGCTGCTTCTTTCAGTTTAGGGATGAATGTGATTAGTTGAATATATGATTAAACATCACCGCCCAGGTTGGTTATTGAAGAATGTAAACAACACTTTAAAATGGCTGCACAGACATGCAGTATTTTTTCAGATGATGTTTAACATTATCAATTAAATAGGGCTGCAACTAACGATTATCTTCATAGTCAATTAATCGGTTGATTATTTTCTCAAATAATCAGTCAGTTGTTGTTTGGCCTATAAAATGTCAGAAAATGTTGGTCAATATTCAATCTAATCGATCAGTGGTTTGGTTTGTAAAATGTCAGAAGAAGTGTCAGTGCGTCTCCCAAAGTCCAGGATGACGTCCTCAAATGTCTCGTTTTGTCCACAAGTCAAAGATCTTCAGTTTACTGTCAGAGAAAATATTCACATTTAAGAAACTGAAATCAGATGATTTAGACTTTTTTCTTAAAAAATACTCAAACCAATTAATTGATTATCAAAATAGTAGGCAATTAATTCAATAATCAATTAATCATTACAGCTTTAAAATTCAATCATGCTCTATTAGAACTGTTTTCTGAGTGTTTTCTTACTTTTAGACTGGTTGGCCAGTTAAGTCAGCAGGGTTAGGGTTAGTTAGTTACCAGGAACATCATTATTTTAGTTTGTTCACTTTTTCCAGCTGCTCAAATGTGACAAAGTGCTGCTTTTCTCTGTCTTACATCACAGTGAAGTGGATGTCAAGAACAGACATTTGAGGACGTCTTGTTTTGAATTCTGGAAAACTTCATTGGTGTTTTTCATCATTTCAGCCTGCGGAGTCCCTCATTTATGTTTTTTTCTTATAGAGAAAAGTCAAATTATTTTCAAATCATTCTGTTACAAGCTTTTTGATCCATATAAGCAGCTGATCACACCCTTTTATTTGAATGAAATAGTGATAATCTTAACTCGTGACCTTACCCAAACAAAGCGTATTTTCCCTGTGGTGCTGTTTCTCCATCCTGATAGTTTTGCTGTGAGTTGCAGAGTTTTGGAGCTGTGGGCCATGGAGATGTCTGATTTCTCTCCAGTATAATGGGACTAAATGTCTCTCACCTTCTAACTACTCATGGATGAGAGGTTACAGCTCAGCTGAGGACCCTGTTAGTGTTTACATGCTGCACTGTCACGACCACGAGCCTCTTGTCCGTGAGTAGATGCACAGTGATACGGTTCTGTAATAAAAAAAAAATTGTTCCTACATTAAACTGCTCACAACAAGGTGTGTGAATTACTTTGAGTAACTGGGTCAACCAGGTCTGAACAGTGTCGAAAAAATATCTAATTACAATTATTTAGATTGATAATGCAGTTGTGATATTAGAAGTATTGATCATTTTTACACCATTATTCTCATTGTGATTTTTGCAGGGATCTGTACCAAACAGAGATGTTGTCTAAAGTTAGTAAAAACATGATGTGTAGGCCAGAACATTTCTGCAGCGCGATGATATTTAATTTAAAATCATAGTTTGAC
This sequence comes from Lutjanus campechanus, assembly GCA_027495735.1. Lineage (NCBI taxonomy): Eukaryota > Metazoa > Chordata > Actinopteri > Lutjaniformes > Lutjanidae > Lutjanus > Lutjanus campechanus. The sequence continues at coordinate 7,462 of JAJHUR010024119.1, read as the reverse complement.
ACATTTCGTGCATGTAGACCATAGTGCAGTTTTAATAGAATTTTTATTAAATGTCTGTCAACAGTCATGTTGGTGTATTTCACTGTAGTGAGCCAGGTGGTCATCTGAGTGGGTCCACAGTGAAGAAAGATGGAGTTAGAATTAAATGATTATATTATGGTTATATTTGTATATTTTAAAACCTTGTAATCTACAGCTGTGAAATACAATGTACAGATTCAGTAATATTGACCAAATTATTATATATGTGCAATGAGTAATGCTAAAATTACTTTTAACACTTGAAGTACATTTTGCTGTAATACTGTTGTAATTTTACTGTAGTAAGTAAAGTAAAGTAACTTCTCTTCGGGCTGCAGGCGCTCGTCTAATCCAATGTTTCCCAAACCTTTTTTCTGGGGACCTGCTTCTTAAAAATGACAAACCATCGTGACCCAGTTCACAACAAGCCTTTTTAATAAATCTTGGGAGAGGTCATTTGTGCATTCATGAATGTTTCTGACCATTGTTAGTGTCATTTCCACATCACCATGCTGTATATTATCTTGACACCTGCATGTACACATTAAATTCAAAATGTCAAGGCAACTTACTTCAGTGACTTTACTCAGTTTTTGAAATGCAATTTTTGAGGATTCTAAAACTCAAAAGATTCAAGTTTCTCTAAAGAAGAAAAGCAAATTTTCTGATCAAAACGTTATTAGTTGTTAAAACGTTTTTAAAACAAGAGTTTTAAATCAATAAAACAATCTACACATTATAAATGCCTTATAAAAGATGTACTGCAAATATAAATCTTAAATTTTGCAGAATTTCCTCCATAGTCTTTTATTTCTTAGCGGACCCAAATTAAAATCTCCTGTGACCCACCTGTGGGTCACGACCCAGTGTTTGGGAATGACTCCTCATGACGTACTTGTTCTGGGTCGATCAGCTGTAAAACGGGTTGTATATGTAAATTCTTCACAATAAAAGTCCCCCAGTGTTTTGCTGTTTAAAAGCTTTTATTCTGATTTTCATCAGCAGTAACTGAACACGACTCCGATCAGCTGACAGTGAAACAGTCAAATAAAACAGATGTTGAAGCAGCAGAGGAGGGAAATGTGACCATCGACAGAAAAACTCTCACAATGAGCGGAGAGAAGGCGGACAGATCTACAGTCTGTCTCCAAAACTCTGTGACTCAGAGCAGCAGGAGGATAAACATGTAGATCTGATTTGGTGGTGAACTGTCCCTTTAAAATGGGGTGCATGACAGAAAACATTTGAGAAGCAGAGCTGTGTACAGTAGAAGATAAAAATAGGAACCAGTGTCCAGTGACTTGACAAAACAATAAACCCTCTGAGGGTTCTGCTGAATTAATGCGTCACCTTTGTGTAGCGTTTAGTTTCAATAATTCACAAAACCAGGGAACCTCCAGGTTCTCCAAATTATATTTAACACCTTTTTAATTCCACTTTGACAGGAATTTAATGCCAACTCACAGCTTTACTGGCAAAGGTATGAAGGATATAATGAAAAATCAGTGTTGATTTTAAGTCCTAGAAAAGAAGCATTTTCCAGGTACTTTAATTTAATAAAGTAGTTTGTAAGTTGCAAGATTAAATTTTCTTTCCTGAAAACCAACAGGTGGGAACCAGAGCTGATATAAAGTTTATATATACTGACATAAACAGTATCTGTACTTATTATAACATCTCAGTATTTATTTAATCCTACCAAAAACCAACACTTTTGTAAATGAAGTTCAACACATTATTTATTATTTTGAGAATATTTGATTCACTGCTTTTTTAAAATACTTTTAAGACCCTGCAGGAACCCTGAAAACATCAGTTAGTCAGACCCAAGTGTGTTTATTTGTACACCAACACAACAGTAAAGTTTCATGTAATAATAATAATGATAATAATGACTATAAGATAATTATTGATCTTTTAGGTTGTGACTGATGACGTGTTGTGTTCTCCAGGAGGCTGAAGTGACTGAGGTGATAAAACCGTATCATCACTGGGCAATAGAGACTAAATATAATATATTTAATTATTTATTAATTCTAATATTTTTAAACCAAATATGAGGGCAGCACAATTAATTGCAAAACAATTGAAATCGCAAAATGACCAAGTGCAGTATCCTAATCAACAAAATCTGCAATTTTCTTGATTAAAGAAAAAAAATTGCTGTAAAAAATAAAAATACTGAAGCGCTGCAGAGGTTCTCCAGATGTTAAAAAACATGTTTAAATACAGTTCAGTCGTTTTTTTCCAGTGAAAATGAAAAATATTCATATTTAAGAAGCTGAAATCAGAATATTTCTGTAAAAAATGACTCAAAACGATGAATCGACTAGTAAAGTGGTGGACGATGAATTTAATAGTTGATTAATAATCGATTAATCGTTGCAGCTCTACTGAACACAACAGTAAAACGTTTGTGACACAGTGGACGTGAGGATTTTTAGGGTGAAACCTGCGACAGAGTCTCTGTGACTCTGTGAGCTGTTGAAGCAGGTTCATGTCGGCTCCACCAGCTGCTTCTGTCACAGTCACTGTCTGAATTCCTGAACATTTTCTCGCCTCCCAAACTCAGTCAAACCTGAAAGATGAGCTGTGTGTGCCGAGCCTGTATGTCACATACCGACACACACACACGCACACTCACAGAGCCAGTTTGGCTTCAGGGAGACCTGCAGCAGGCTGGAAATACAAACCGGTCGTCCTATAAGCAGCCGCTCCTCCTCCTCCTCCTCCTCCTCCTCCTCCTCCTCCTCCTCCTCCTCTGCTGCTGCTGCTTCTATATCCTGATCTGGCCTCCGACTCTTCTGTCCGCTTGACTCGCTCAGTAAAAATAGACCTGCTGCTTACACATCAGTAACAGCCGTGTGTGTGCGTGTGTGTGCGTGTGTGTGCGTGCGCATGCGTGTGTGTGTGTGTGTGTGCGTGCGCATGCGTGTGTGTGTGTGTGTGTGTGCGTGCGCATGCGTGTGTGTGTATAATGCTGCTTTCACATGATGGCAGATACAAGTTCATGACTGAGCTGCTCCTGTTGTTTCAGGCTAAAGTTAGGCCTTCAAAATAAATGTCTTCCTGTTGTAATGTAGGGCAGCAAACTAGAGCTGCAACGGTTAATCCATTATTAAATTGATTGGCAACTATTTTGATAATTGATTAAGCGGTTTGAGTAATTTTCTAAGAAAAAAAGGGTAAAAATTCTCTGATTTCAGCTTCTTAAATGTGAATATTTTCTGGTTTCTTTACTCCTCTCCACAGAGAGCTCCTCTTGAGCTGTGGACAAAACAAGACACACTGATTGACATTGTTGACCATTTTTATAGACCAAACAAAGAATAAAACAGTGTTTGAAATAAACAAGATCATCTCACCATATTTTTCCTTGTAGAAATAAGTGTTGATGTACTTTGTGGCTGAACTTGGAGAGACGGTGACATTTAGCTAATTCACCACTGACATTAACTCCCTCAGTTAGTGAGGTTAGTGTTCATATTCAGTCTCACAGAGGAAAGAGAAAGCTTTTAAACAACCACAAAACACCACCTGAAACTTCTCTCATGGTTGTTTCCAGTCTTGGGGATCTTCTTATATTTTGCAACATAAACCACTTCTGCAAAATTCTCTCATTTTTACTTCTCATTCAGGCCTCTCATTAGCTGACCTGATACTACACCAACAGCATGTGTGTGTCCGCTCCGTGTTAGTCGACTGACTCGACCGCGTCGTCATGCCGTCATCCAGATAACTCTGTGTTCACCTTGAGTTCATGGTATCTCAGATTTACTGAACATGCAGCTGCTGACAGGAGAAAACATTCCTGGTCTGGTTTGTCTGATCCTCCAAGTCCTGCATACTTTAATTTGAAATCTGTAATTGCTTAGTTCACTTGGTGGAGGTCACCACACCCTCAGTTTGGAGAAGCAGCAGGAGTACTGGTGTAGGAAGCTAAACAAGGTCCTGCTGTGGACAGAGTCAGCACAAACCTAAAAAAAATCTATATCAGATTAAGAGTATTACAGTATTTTCTTCACTTTGACTTTCTGTCAGTCAGACTTTTCATTTTCTTGCTCCACCTCAAAAGTCTTTTTGACTCTGTCAGATGTGATGAATGTGTATTTTTTATGTGGCCTAACGGGCCTTTCTTATTCTTCGTCATGCTGAAAAACAAGCCTGTGGACTTGTGAGGACTGCTGATATTTAAGGAGTGTGTGTAGCTTCAGACAGACACTGTACTGACCTCAGGAGGAGCTTTATTTGTCTAAACAGCACTTTTACCCAAAGACGACCAAGGAAAGTGCACACGAGGTGGAAAAATGTAGAAATAGAATCATAAAAAGCAGAAAATGTGGTTCTTAGTGACAGTTGTTGGAGCTATTTGTTGACAGCAGGACACAGAGAGTGAACACAGTGTCTGTAAAGTTTACTGAAATGTTACTAATAAACTTATTAATAATGATTTCATGGGATCTTATTAGGTTCATGAATGATTAAACTGATGGACTCGTATATTATATTTAATGGGAACATATTTTTCACCTGACCTGTAGTGTTTTTCATCCAGGTAGATTCTTGCAGAGTTTTGGAGATGAAATATTTGGTGGGTAAAAGTAAATAATAGAACAGTCAGATAAGTTCAGAAAATGACATCAGTTTATTGTAAAGCAGCTTTTAAAACCAGGACAACAAACAACACTTTTAACCAGATCATCATATAATCTGTCATCATATCTAGTCTCATCTCACCATGTGATGGGATATTGATTAGACAAATATAACTTTAATGTTATCTGATGTTTAATATGTCGGCTTTTATATATTTCAGACTGTAACACTGTCAGAATATGCAGCATGTTGTTGTGGAAATAAAGCTTTGATTCTGTTTTTCTAATTTAAAAAAAAAAGATTAATAATCAATTAATTGGTGGTTAATTATACCAATCATGGATGAAGGAAAGCGCTCACAATTTGCAACCCTGGTCTTAATTCTGCACGTGTAAAAATGAGCGCACAGCCACAGCTTGGAGCGTTTTCCTGGAATGTTTGAAGATGGTTCATTATGGAGCCAAATTCAAAAACAGAATAATCTCTGAGGAAACCAGACACAGACCTGCCTTAACCCTTTAAAACCCTGTTAACTCCTGAACAGACGGTCATGATGCTCCTCTGACTCCAGGATGAACTGATCAGCTGTTGGTCAACAGGATGTGACACGTCGATCAGACTTAAAACTGTAACTGTTTGTTAGATCAGATCTGCTGCATCGGGCCTCAGTGCAGCTGACGGAAGCAGCCTGGAGAGTGTGTGTGTGTGTGTGTTAGAGTGTGTGTGACATCTGTGTGTTGTTTCCAAACAGGAAACAGTTCTACAGAACAAAATGCAAAATACCAACAACCACAGACACACATGATGCATATTATAAGTGATTTGTTCAGTGAGGCAGGACGGATACGTACAAAAATAACCAAACAGATCTATAAACACCTGAGGAGTGAAGAGAAGAAGAAGTCTGGTTGTTTTGACCACATTATTGATGAACAGCTGCTTTTGTGATGAAATTGTCTTTTTTGACAACTTGGCTGTAAAAGCTTTGAAATCAAAGTTGATGAAGGTTCAGAAACATCATTTTGTTTGTGAATGTGTGACATCAGGGATCTTTAATCACAACATGTCTTTTTGTTTTCTTTGGTCTTTCTCCCTCCGTCTCTTCTGTCTCTCTGTGTTTTCAGGAGCTAACTGATCTGTCCAGAGATCCTCCGGCTCAGTGCTCTGCTGGACCTGTTGGTGAAGACAGTAAGATCATTTTTACTTTTACTTTTCTCACTAATATAAACTGAAAGACTCTGAGCTGCCTGTCAGTTAGTTTTTGTCCATCAGACACAGAATGAATCTGATTTATGAACCTTTTTCTTTTCCTTTTTCCACCAGTGTTTCATTGGCAAGCTACTATAATGGGACCTGTAAGTATCAAACTGATCTGACATCAGTGTTCCTTTGTAACTTATCTTTATGTTGCACTGTTCTGGTTTATGACCTGCGAGTTTTATTTTGAAATCTAACGTGTGTGTTCTCTGTGTTTCCTGTTGCAGCCTGACAGTCCCTATCAGGGTGGTGTGTTTTTCCTGACTATTCATTTCCCCACAGATTATCCCTTCAAACCACCCAAGGTCAGTCAGCAGCTCCACAAACCGTCTCTCATGTCTGCAACACTTCTGTCAAACGTTTGGACACGTCTTCTCATTCAGCGTTTGTTGATCTAATCTGAACTATTTCTTATAAAAAAAGAATAAAGATCAGAGTTTCCACAGTTTACAGGAGAAGATTATGGGTCAACAATAAAAAGTAAAAAGGGTTAAATAAGGATGTTATTAAATCTCTGATTTAACTACTGCAGACCGTCATTTTAATAAAACACATTATTTTTCTCTTATTGGCCTTTTCTGCAGCTCCTTTATGCGTTAAGTTGTGTTTAGGTTAAACTGGTCTCATGATGTTTGTCGTGTCTCCTTCCTCCATCAGGTCGCCTTCACAACAAGAATTTATCACCCAAATATTAACAGTAACGGCAGCATCTGCTTGGATATATTGAGATCACAGTGGTCTCCAGCATTAACTATCTCTAAAGGTGAGTAAAGAAACCAGGAAATATTCACATTTATCAAACTGAAATCAGAGGATTTGGACTTTTTTTAAACCTATTTTTCAAGATTATTTTCTCAGTTAATCAGTTATTTAGTCCATAAAAAGTCCAAGCTGACGTGTTGGAGGAGTGAGTTTAACAGGCTGTTTAAGAAAAGATGTTCTGATCTGTTTAAAATGAGGTCAAATGAATAAATGACGTGTTGTGTGTTTTTCTCTGCAGTCCTTTTGTCCATTTGTTCTCTGTTATGTGACCCGAATCCTGACGACCCGTTAGTGCCAGAGATCGCCCGCATCTACAAAACAGACCCTGTTAGGTGAGTTCACACCTCAGAAACAAAACATCAATAAACTCTCATTTTTAAAATGATTTAAACTTCATTATTTTAAACTTTAATAATCGGTTAATAAACCTGAGAAGTGACAGTCACGTGTCTCAGAAAGCACCAACTGTTCAGAAACCTTCATCGTCCCTCCTCTTCATTAAAGTGGAAACAGACATTTACTCTCACTAGCGTCGGTTCGTTGCGAGTTGTATTGTTGGCGCCGCTGTTGTAAAGACGACCGGATCACAAACACCACAGGACAAACTGCATCTGTTTCCAGATGTGTGACGAGGTAAAAGTCAAACTGTTCATTTTATATGAAGTAATAACAGAGTTTATTCACAGAGTCTTTAATGGAGACATGAAAGATAAAAATCCTCGGTTAGTGTTGAAACAGTAAACTGTCGTATCGAAGAAGCTGCAGCAGAGACGGTGATCCGATATGTTCTGTCTGGATCCACTCGTTCATATGACCAGAAGACTTT
>JAJHUR010024113.1:1166-12097 GCA_027495735.1 Lutjanus campechanus | reverse complement strand
GAGGCTGACATCTTGCGCTACGGCAGCGCAGAGCCGACAAACTACATGAACAGCGACTCTAGAGATCGCCATTATCCGCTTACGTATACGCCGCATCATTAACACGGAAGCTGAAGAGGACGACAGACGCGGGTGATTGCTGGCAGACTGTCTGGCACTGTGCAGCCAAAATTCAGACAAATGGAGGATCATATCTACTCTGTACCACAACAAAAAGCAGCGGACACTGAACGACCGTCATCTAAGAAGCGGAAACACGACGGGAGTAAACGCCAGCGTGACAAGAGACGGCAAAAAACACGAATCAACGTCGGCACAGCGTTTACACGATGGAAATCACTGATGGAGGACAAATGTTTTCAAAGTGACGCTCAAATTGCCTGTTTTCTGCTGGACAGGTAATTCATCCTACGCACATAATTGTATTTTATAGTGAGGTAACTTTGGCTAACGCTATATAATAGCCACGGGCATAACGCTGGTTACTCACACAAGTAACACCCCTCTCATCCACTCCCCCGCTGGCACCTCTCCCTCGCCTGGCCCTGGCTGCACCGCTACCTCGGCCTCTCTGCCCCCTTCCTCTCCCTCTCCCTCGCCTTCTAACCCCCGTGCCATAATCAAGACTTGGACTCTGTAAATGGGGAATATATGCTTCCAGCCAACACAATCTCGCTATCATACTAAACGACTACAATTACTTCGACAGAGTGGTTTATAACCATGCTAAGCAGCTCGCTAAAACATGACGACGATGTGGAACAAATAACAGGTATATTCGCTATCTTACGTGAAATGTATATCCTACAAAGACTAATGAAATAATATTTATAACATTATCTATGTAAACAAACCATCACTTGACAAGGTAGGTGATGCAGACGTTGCGGAAGCCATTTTGTACCCTGACGGCCACCGTATTCTTGGACGAGGAGGAGCAGTGGGGGGAGAGATTCATGTTGCTGCAATCTGCAGTCTGACCATTAGATGTCACTGAAAATTACACACTGTAGCTTTAAGAAATATGAGGGCACATAAACACAAGAAAAGCACATTTTGAGTGGAGGGGATCTTTACACACCTGATTGAAATATGAGGGACTGTTGAGATGAAATCCAGCCCAGTGAAGAGATTGAACATGTGTACCAGAGGGTTACAATTGTGAGGTATAGGCTATAGATAAAAGCAGATGCAGCTTTATCAGTTTAATACACCAAGTGAGCCACTAATGCTTGGACAACACAATGGCTCCATCCAATAGATCAGGGGAAAATGAGCAACTGGCATGTCAATTTGTCATTTTATGAAGTATACTGTGTGCTAGCAACCCTGTTTCCTGGAAATTATGTTTATACTAATTTGCAACATATTTTACCAACATGCTGAGGAAATGTTTTTAATTAACATATCTGCCAGGCCACAAAATGTCCCAGAACATACTGTACCTGCAAAACATTCAGAGATAACATATTTTCCTACAATGTCCGCTGTATGTAGACATTGAAGCATGAGTAAATCAATGAGTCCTCCAAATTGAATGATAAATAATCTCGGTCAAAAGACCACAAGCTCGTTGCTTGTTTGGGTCAATATGTAGTGTGGATTTTTTCCTGGTCAAGTCACAACAAGGGTCTAGAACACCATGATCATCTAATCAAACAAAATTACTATTTCAAAAGACATAAACGTCATATAGTCTGAACCTGGCTTAATTTATAGACGGTTTCTGTCACTCTTTCCAATCCAGCCAATTACACATTTCGACCTCTAGCTCATCACATTTGCATCTCTCACATTGCTTTACCACTTTGGCTCTTAAACTTCTCCTCCGCACCAGTCCAGTCCTTTAATTGACGTCACCAAAAGAATTAAAAACACCTAATTGTTCCCCGCAACCAACTTCCTGATTGCTCATTTCATCAATGCTCCATCTCCTAAGGGGGCCATTCAAACTCTCTCTGCAGCCGTCATCTTAAGATGTCGACCACTGCCTTCGAAGTTTTGTCCAGCAGGATCAAAAATAGTTTCTGCCAAGCTGTAAAACACTTGAAACCTTTTTGAGTGGTTCCAGCTGACATATCCACCAAAAAATCTTTACACTGTGTCACGAGCGACCTCCTAATGGAACATGATGGAACCATTACATTGTTTTCTTCATTGATCAATCTAGTTGTCAGACTTTACTGTCACCTGACTCTTGATAACCACTTAATGCACCTCTGCAAAGCCTCTTTCTACCATCTGAAGAGTATTTCTGAGCTGCTGTGCCCCACTCTGACAGAGGCAGAGAAGCAGGCCCAGGCCTTTTATCCCCTTCAGGCAGAAAGGTTGTTATGTCTGGCAAAAGTCTCCAGAAACTCCGCTGCATCCAGATCAGTGCCGAAGAGGATATGTAAACAGCACATTTCTTGGAGTCCAGCATCAGTCCGCTGGCTGTCTGTCTCCTCCAGGACAGAATTCAAACATCATAAGTCTTCAGCGTATACACAGAGAAACCAACCTTCCCTCAAGACACCTCTAACCCCACAAAGTGCCCATGAACACCCTCAGGTCAAACAATGTCCTCCTGCTCTGAGACCCCATGACTACAGATCCACATCTCTGGGGACTCCACATCCTGTGTAGCTGCACTCCAACTGTGGAACAAACTACTTGACCCCCTGAGGGGACCACAGGCGGGGGCTCTATTAATCCTAAAAATCTATATTTACAGAATGCCATTTGCTGTGAATAAGTACATACAGTATCTTGCAATTTTTTTGGTCTGGTTTTAATGGTATTTTTCCTGCAGCCTAAAATGAAAAGTGTTATAAGTTGTGAGTATTATTAGTTTTATTAGTTTAGAATCTTTTCGAGACTTATGGACTAAATATATGGGGCACAGACATGACACACTGGGTAGGTGGGGTGGAGCAGGTTTTTTTTTTTTACAGTACAGAAACCTGTGGTTGCATGACAGCTTCACTGTGTGCACATTGAGCTTTGCCAAGTGATAATGCAGTTGGTTATGCAGGGTTTGGAAGCGTGGGCTAACTCGTTCTGAATTAATTAACTGGGTCCTTTTAACTACAGGATCATGGATACACATTGATCATCGTTTTTCAACAGAGTGCACACAGAGTGCAGAGTGTTTTTACCTGTTGGAGGGCTGCATGGCCAGGCGTAGAGCAAAAAATAGACCAGCTGTGTAAAAATTTTAAATTTTGTTATCAAAAATTGCAAGTCATTTCCATCACACTGTCGAACTGGCAATTTTACATTTATTTGGGACATTTTGGTACAACACTTTCATCAAACAAACAGTTTTTGACAATGAGAAACCATCTTAAATAGGGAGTGGTTGTAAGTATGCAAATAATAACATTCCCCATATGCAATAAGAGCATAATAGCGATAATGGCAATTGACACACTACAATATCCTTAATAGTGCTAGAAAAGGAAACACTGTATAGTAACAATCATAAATGTATCCCAAAGTGCATTAAATGAGTACATTTAAAGTGAATGCTCTAAGTCCCCAAGCCTAAAATGTTAAGAATTTTGTTTTCAAACAAGTCCTGAGTAATCGTTGTTGATAAATATATCTGCCAAGGCACAAAATGTTGATACTGAAGTTTCTGCAAAAACATCCAGTCACAATATATTTCATTTCTTCTCCCAACAATCTGTTCTTGCAGCGCAATATCTGCTCGCAGCATGATAAAATGTTTTAATTATACATGTTGCATGACGATGATAGCTGGTCATGAAATTGTGACATGACATTCATGGTGCCCAAAGGTTCAATCCCCCTGACTTTTGTGAACCCGTGATGTATGAATACTTAAGTTTCTGACCAGATATCTGCAAAACTAATCCCCATACTGATACCTGATGAACTTAAGCATAATCATGTTGTCATTGTGAGCATGGTTATCGTGCCAAAATTAGAATTAAGCTGAAAGCGCTGCTGTGTCTTTCGTCACAGAGCTCCTTATGTTCACGTTTATCACAAAGACCTTGCCTCTTTCTCACACACAATCTCAATCACCTGCATCTTGCTAATTCAGCCACCTGTGCCTCTTATAAAATTGTCTCTAACCCTTATCTCCTGTTTGTCTCAAACCCCGTTCTCTCTCCCTTCTCAGCAGGCAGCACAGCAGCTCAATGGTCCTTCCCAAATTCTCTAACCAATCCAAATAAACCACCATTTATACTGCAGAAATTGTGTTTTCTTAGTAAAGTTATGGTTAAGAAAAGCCCATGGTCTGTATTGAAAAAGTAAAAAAAAAAAAAGACAGGATGTGTTTCCTTCATTAACATTTGACTGAAACAAGTCTTTCCCTAACTTTAACCAAAGTACCACATGTTGGACTGGAGGTGAACCGTGGTCTTCAGTGTCCTCACCCCAACCTCCTCTCTACAGCAAGTCTACCATGCAAAAATACTCTCCCAACACTGGAAAAAATCATTGAGAGTGAACAAAATCCAAGCAGCAATTATGTTTCCCCTCAAAACCTAAATGGCAAAGCAATTTTTAGCATATAATTTCAAGAAGACAGGGTCGTGCAAAGAGCTCATAAACCCAATCTGGAGCTACCCAAGTATGACGTATGTCACATGTTCATGCAGTTCTGCACAGCTATTTTTAACTGCAGTATTGCCACCCTGTGATGATGTAGATCTTGCTGTCGGTGAGCTCACCTGGAGCTACGGGGGTCTTATCTGCCTCTGCTCCGATTTAAACCCACAAAAGTGAGAGTGCTGCTCAGAAGTGCCTCAGCAAAGCATGCAGTTTTGAGTTACGGCTGGGTCGGTAATGGAAACTCAGCCTTCAGGTTATACTGGACGCATGAGTTTTCTCATCAAACCAGAGAGCATGGTAATATAGTTGGCACAGGCAAACCTGGAAGGCTTGTGCTGATTGTTGAGAATCAGGGGGATGGTCGCCGAGGTCAGTTAAGGTTTGAGATGATGATGTAAGAAGCGGGAGAAAAGATTATGTTGCAGGCTGGCATTGCTGAGTCCTCGGTGCAAAGTGGAAACTATGGAGAGGCAGGAGGGTTTCTCTTCACAGTGCCGTGTTGAATGTTGTGTTTTTGTGCGAATTGGATGTCATCCTGACTTGTGAGGATTTTCAAATTTCCTGTCGAAAGAATGATGTTGTCTTGAAATGTTGAGCGTGACACGTTCTGTAAATGCGTGACATTCTCGCAAAATTAAATTCTTCCAAAGAGAAGACATGCCAAACAATGGTGGAGCAGAGTTCCTATCAAAGAGAGAGTAACAGATAAGCTGAAGTACATACACCGGAACGAAAAATGTGATAGTACTCACCTTGGTATTTGTCACGGAAAAGCGTGACTAAAGTTTCTGAGAGGTGGTCATTTCTCACTTAATGCAAAATATCCTGAATACTTTAAAAGTCTGTATCATCGCGGGCTGTTTTCTCCTTTAGACAACAACATTCAGCCTAATGTGGCAAAGAGACAGCCTGAGTGATCTGAAAAAGGATTTCAGAGAAAAACGACTGCAGCCTCACCAAGTGTATCAGCCAGCCAAGCGTTGATAGCCTTATCAGAACACTCCACAGAGAGCTCACAGCCAAACTTTTCACATCAGTGTGCCGCTTCTGTTGTTTTTGTGTTCAGTGGGAAGACAGAAAGTGTGTGTCTGTGAGAAAGAGAGGGACAGACAGACAGGCAGAGATAGATACTCTATAATGAGTTTCCATAAAGCACTCTCAGTGTGCCATCATTGTCGTGATTTTATGAATTCATCATAAAAGAGTGAGTAAATGTCACAGCTGAAGGTAATAGAACGGGATGCTGCGTTCAAAATGAAAGCCAGAAGAGTAAGAGAATGAGGAGGAGGGGGGAGGGGAAAAAAAAAAAGGAAATTGTAGGGGCTCCTGTGATGATTGGGCTGATAACAAAAGCCATGGCTGGTGTTGTTCATGTGTGCTGTCTTTACCTGGGGACCCAGAGAGATAGAGGGGGTTCACTGGGAGAGAGCTGGCCATGTCTCTAAATAAAACACGACATTGATTTATGAGTGTGAGCCCGCTACGAGTGCAGCAGGTCTCCACAATCACACACACACGCACACACACACTCACACATTCACACACAATCACAGTGCAGTTAAACCACTGAGTACACTCTTGCACTGTACATCTCAGCAATTCCACTTTACTTCTACAGACAGAGCACAGCTTTGGGCACTGCTCTGTTTTTTTTGCTACTTTTGTAGCTGTTATTCATTCCTGAGCTACCTTCCTCCTCTCAGCCTGCATCCTCACAATGAACATCAAAGCGGTGAAATTATTTAATTAGTCCAAACCAATCACTCTGCATTTCAGTTTGAACATGAAAGTGACTGGTCTGTTTGTGTAGAATGATTGATAACTGTGGAGTTTCTGTCCCGCCACACTGCAGTGAGGTTTAAACACAGAAGTGGTGACTAACGTCTGCGCCGGGCCAGCAGCAAATAAACAGCGAGGAAGTAATAAATTCTCCCTGGAAGTGGCTGTTTATAAAGTCACAGTTATGAGTTGTTGATGCTGTATTAATGTCACTACCGTTATCTCGCCGTGCAGCTCGGTATTATGCCTTTCTCTCATTTGTGTGCTGTTTTAATGAAAAGCAAGGATGGCGAGGTTTTACTAGTTTTATGTTCATTTTATGTCTGAGAGAAATGAGCAGAAACTAGACTCACAGCAATAATGAACTTTTGCAGGACACGGTTGCTTTCTGCTGCTCTCGCTATCAACCCCTGAAACGTAGGACTCAGCACACCAGGAAGAATTGTCCTCTTAAAATTGGAAGTGACCTGATTATATCTTGTGATTCAATATTATTCTCCAGTATTTTATGTATTTCGGAAAGCGTATTCTTGGTATCTACATTATTGTTTTTTTTATCATAAATTTTATCAAGGGGTGCTGCTCTTGGTTACCTTCTCTCTTTTTTTTTGGAAAGTTGTGGATACAGTTTCTAAGTTGTAAAAGTTTGACTGGCCTAGATCAAATCTATTTGATATGACTTTGGATGTATTCACCTCATTCTTGGTTAATATTTGTGAATATATTTGCAGTCATTTTGATGAGCAAACTTTTAAACACATTATCCATTTTATCTGGTTTAAATTGAGGGAATGCAGAACAATGTGGTCAGTTAAAAGAGGAAGATTTTTTAGTAGATTTTTCTTTTGTTTTGATGTGAGTTGCCAAGTTTTGGAGATGATTGAGTCATGATATCTGAAAAAAAAAAAAAAACATTGCTGTTGAATTTTTCAAAATGTATTTTTTGGCACTTTGAGGACTGCAAAAGTGCCATCTAGTTCCATTATATTCAAGAGAAGGCAGACATCTCTACAGTCGATATCTCCTAAATTCGGCAACTCGCACCAAAACTATCTACATGGATAAATAGATAAATAGCACTACAAGTCTAAGTGCTGTTCCATAAATTCTCTGTGTTCATGATCCATTGATACTTGATTCATAATGAGATAAAGAAATAAGTGATTAATTTGATGTAAGGCTAAAAATTGATGTGCTAAAATCTGATGTGTAGCAGGTAAAAAATGAATATAAATCACTAAAAATGTTGGAGCCTCATAGTCACTAGTTCATTGTTTATATTGTACCTTTCTTGTTGGGGACTGATGTTCCCCGTTCTTGCTGCACCAGTGGGCCAAGTTCACTGAGGGACTGTATACAACGCAAGGTGAGCATCGTCTCACATTCATTCAAGTTATGTCGATACGTTCATGAATGTTCTCAGGGCGTGACTAAGGTGGGGATCAGAGGAATCTCAGAGAAAGAAGACATGCCCGAGCAATAAACGACCTTTTCAAAGAACTGACCTGTGTCTGTTTGTGAGCAGAGGGAAGTTGAAAATATATATCTTAGATTTTGGTTATTCATTTAAAGCTAAAATATGCAGTATTGTTTGTGAATGCACCATTCGAAGTTGCCGCCTCCTCCTGAGCTTAACAAATGAGAGAGAAAGAGAGACCTACTGACTGAATGGACTGAGGGAGCGCCATCAACGAGAACCAAGCAGCGAATCAGAGAAATAAGATGTTATTTTCTGATTGTTCACAGCAGTTACACTGTAAAGCACAAATGAACAGGCCCACACTTCCGCACAATGCCGGATTTTGTGTGAATGCAGCTGAAGCAATCCTCAATCTGCTCTGCCTGCATGTGTGTGTATGTGTGTAAAACTCTCACTGCAGTTCTCTCGCAGGCGAAGAGCAGAGGAAAAAGACTGAGAATGCATTGGTCACTATGTTTTTATAGAATTCAGACCTTAAAACCTGCATCATGAATTGGCTGGGGGGGGTGCACACCACTGCCAAACAGACTGAAGCCCAGAAACATCCTGAACACAATAAAATATGAGAAAATAAGAAAATACAGGCAGAGGGCAGGGTCTCTGTAGATACAGACACCACTACAAACTTCTAGTGGGTCATAAGTCATGTTATGTTTATAAGAGTCTTTGCATTGTTTTTTTGGTTTTGTTTTTGTTTCGTTAGGAAAGTGTTGCACATTATGCCTTTAAACAAGTTTTGGGGCTGTGAAACTGGAGATCAGCAGGGACGGAGGAGGAGAGAATGAAAAGTTGGACATGCTGTCTGGCTGCAGGGAAAGACTGAAGGAAACAGAAATACACTGGTGAGTGTACAATACAGAAGGCTGCAGGTGTAAGACTGGTGTAATACAGAGGGTGAGTAGAAGCAAGGAAAACTGAAGACACTGAACTTCGCAGGATTAACGGGAATGTTATCAAAAATCCTTCAGAAAGATTTTTAAAGTCAGGAAACTTTGTGACCTCACAAAGGAATAAGAGTGGACCAAAAACTTTCACGCCAGCCTCCAAGTCGTAATTTCAAGTATGAGATATCATAAAATTCTGACACCCACAATGTCTGTCAACTAACCAGTTACAAAATGACTGCAAAGCTGCTTATCCTGACAGTTCTATTCAAATAAAGTTCACTATTAAAGGACTGCTTCAGCATTTTATAAATGTGCTTATTTGCTTCTTTTTTTTGCTGAGAGTTAGATGAGAAGATCAGTAACACTCTCTTCTTTGTACAGTAAACATGATACGCTCCAGCAAATAACCCGAATAAAACCATGGTTTGTCATTTTACGCTTCAGTATTTTTCCGGGTTTAACAAACAAGACATAATGTGTTAATTAGTGAGCTTTAGAGCTGCTGGTGGGTGGATTTTGATACTTTTTGGACAGAGCCAGCTATAGCTGCTTTTTTGTGTGTGTTTGTTTGTTTTCTTTTGTACCGCGGTATTGTCACCAAATCAAATTTTCATGATTTAAATTTTGAAAGGGCACAGGTGATTTATGTTTATTTCATTGCTCTTTGTATAATTTTGTAGTCCTTTGTTCATTTCCATTTTAAAAAGTTTTTAAATTACTGAACCTCACAGACTCCTGGATTTGACAGCATACAAACAGATTTTAAATACTTTATGGAGGTTGGCACCACTTTGCATGACAGAGCAGTGTTGGAATATCTTGGAATAATGCACTAAGGCCAGAGATCTACTTGCTTTTAACTACCTGTTTGTATACGCACCCCTGTGCATCCACACACTTTATGCATGCCTTGCATATCCTGCATCCATTTGGAGAGATGGTTGTGCACATCATCAGAAATACATTTCAAAACACTGCATGCACGAACGGCAAACATGTTGTTAAACAGCAAGAATATCTCTACTAAGTTTGAGATCTTTGTGTTCTTCTGATCAATGAGAGCGACTTTGGGTGAAAACAAGCACTGTAAAAGAGGCCAGTCAGTATGTGTGTCAGTGGAAAACACTTCATCACAAGTCAGTTCATGATGTTACTGAGTAAATGACATGTGTGCCAGTTGTGTCTGTAGATCAAAGTGAATCAGAAAAGAGTCTTAGTGATGGTGTAACTGAAGGTTTTACTGCGGGAAAAAAGGCGCTACAGTAAAACACCTGCTTTTAGAATGGAGTTTGGTAGCAAAAGAAAGTGTCTTAATGATATAAAAAGTGACGGATGTCTGAAATACATTGCCTGAATTTTCAGTGAGGTAGTTGTATATGTCAGGTTCTTCCACTCTGATAGAGGAAGCCTGAAAGAACCCTTATTCTTTAATTTTTTCTATGTCACAATGCAGATCATCAACCAGCAAAGACGTAGCTTAATTGTTAACCTGACTGGTCATATGATTTGGGTAATAGCTCGTTTTGTTTTGGGTTTTTTTTTTATGCATTTAAACTGGCAAAGACCTCAGAATTTGTATTGACCGCCACTCAAAAAGGTGTGGGGCCATGACACAGGGGCAAAGTAGCCGGATGGGCTCCTCTTATCCATTCTGCTGGAGCAATTAAGAGCAGCTGAGGTGTAATCAGGACAATGAGAGGCAGCTGGGCAAAGGCGATCCAAGAATCAGGACCTGTGGGGTGATGCAGAGGACTCAGCCATGAAAGAAATGGCACATTTTTTATTTTATTTGACCTTCAGTCTGCTTGTAGGCAACAGCCACTCTGAAGCAGAACCAATTTAAAGAAAAGCAATTCCTGTTGAGAAGGGTTTTTTTTAGATTAATAATGTATGATTACTGTCTGTATTTTTTTTATACCCAGCAGGACTTTGAAAAGCTCACTCTGCGATCCATTAAATTAACCAAAGACCTTTTAAATGAGGCAAATCAAAGAGCGAGCTAACAATTAATACAGCTCTGAGAATAGCATCAGCTGAGCTGACACAAAATCCTAAGCTCAGTAAAGAGCAGTGGTCCAAGTTAACATGAAAACTTTGTGGAAGCAAAAGGAACAGATTGGAAACTTTGGCACACTGGAAATCGTTACATCTTCTCTGCTGATGAAAGCCATGTAATGTATGCCATCCAACTGCTCTATAGTGTGTGTATTTTTCAGGAA
>JAJHUR010024085.1:0-10243 GCA_027495735.1 Lutjanus campechanus | reverse complement strand
CTTATATATCTTAATGGACCCACATGCTGAAGTCATGCGAGATCAACGCCATGTTTACATCCTACCGGTTAATTTTTAATGTTGCGGCATGGAGACATTTTGTGTTTGTTTTGTGTTCTTTTTTTAAGGTTTTATCCGTGGTCACCATTCACAGCCATTGTACTGGATGAGGCTGCTACCCTGTTTCTCCTAAAACTCCAGGATTGTTTTGTGAACTGAAGACCTTCACCCATCATCACATCGGCATAGTGGTGAGTACATATTGAGTTGGTTATCATGGAAAGTGTAGTATCACTTTAAATGGTGAGTTGCTTCAGTTTTGTACTTGTGCGTTTGCTGGTTTGTGGCGCTGATCGATCTGCTGTTGTAATCGTATCTCAAAATGCTCGTCATTGATTAAAACACAAAAATGTCAACTTTCTAATGGGATGTTGCACGAGTACACACGTTTAAATAATTTGACGGATATGGTCGAGAGACTGAACATCTGGTGGCTGGTTTGTGCAGTTTGTGGGTATTTATGGATTGAAATAGTGTGTATAATATATAATATATAATAGTGGCGTTAATTGTACCTGCTGTTGTGATTATCTGGTATTTGATTGTAAATAAAAAGCTAGAGCACAAGTGAAATAATAATAATGATCTAATAATCTAATAAATAAAACTGGAAAGAGAAAACAAATCATTAAAATAAAAATAGTACAGTAATAAAGGATAAAATGATGTGCTCCCTCTATTTGGTTGTTGAACCTTCCCAGTATATGTAATCCCAGGAACAGTCTACTGTCAGAAATTACTGTACTTTCTGTTAAACTTGGGTGTGATATCTTCATTTTTTGTGTTGTGGCTTTTCGCCCTCACTTCCTCTGTAGCTCTACCATTTGGTCCACAGTATGTGTTGTTAGATTCCCTCTGGTTTTATACGTTAACTGCTTCATTTCTTTTATTTAAGTTATAGTTTATGACATTAAGCAGTTATCCTCAGTATTCTAATAAGGTACTTGTCTTCAGTTCTCACTATCCCCCGGGCATTTTTCCAAACAAAATGAACTCATAATTAATCCTGAAGTCCATTTTTAAAACATTAATGATGTATTTTTCCCGTACAGTTTCAAAACAGGACTCTAATCAGCAGTGGTTTTCTCCACAGTCCCTCCAGCATTTTTGTGTTACTGATTGTTGGGATTTAGTTTGTTGAACAGGTGTTGTTAAATCTCATCTGAAACTTCCAAGTGTATTCTCACCAGAACTGAGATGCTGTCGTCCTATGTTAAGATAGACTCATATTTTCCCTCTCGATTTTTAGATAAATCAAGTTCCTCCTGCCATCTTATTTTTGCTCTCAATTCTTCTGGCTTGTTATCACTTTCCAAGATGTTAGTGCTGAGATTTGATGCTTGACACTCACACACTTACAGTTTTTGATCAGAACTTGTGTCGGTGGCGATTTATTTCCATTGATAGTCCTTTTTCAGTAAGTGTTTATATTACTTTGTCCGCATCCTTGCAGCTGACAGCATTATGGCTTGATTTTTATTATATTTGTAAAGCTCTTACTGCAGTTCCCAAACAGCATGAGCAGCAGGGCATCTCCCAGCACCGTGCTGCTAAAAGCTCTGGCTTATAAATTTAGGGGACTGTCACAAGTCCTGTTTATGTTTTCTGACTATTACTCTGTCACTACTTTCAGAACACACTCTGGCTCTCCAGCCAAGAAGCCACAGTGCACTGTGCAGCCAAACATTTGATTGTTTATAACAGCAGCCAGTGACATCAAGCCCACAAGCTGACCACCGTCAAGTTAGCCAATGTTTTTCTATGAGGGTGGCAGTAAAAGGAAGAATTAATGTGTAAAAATAGATGTGATGAAAATGTCACTGTGCTGTAGATGAAACTCACACGTGGATGAGCACAGATTTTTAATTCCAGTGTTCAGTCTGCACCTTCACCCTGTCCTGACCTCAGGTGTAGTGACAAATGACTGGATTATGTGGCTTTGTTGAATGCTTGATTCTGATTGGTCAATTACAGCATTCTAAGGTCTGTTATTTCTTTATGGCATGCCGTTGCTATGTACAACAAACCGTTGTTATGAAAAACAGACCGTTGCTATGGACACAGTTCTGATCATATACTCTGACTGAACAATAAAATCATTCTTAAATCACTAAAATCTTCTTGAAAATGCATATTTTGTGTCAGATTATTGATATTTTTGGTACATAATCATGTATCAAGCATGAAATTATACAGTGAGCAGGTCACTATTGTGAAATAAAGACATAAAATAATTTTAAAATGAATATTTTGTGTCACATAAACGCGTGCCAAATATTCTATTTTTGGTAAGTAACCATGTAATAAGCAGCATAAACCCCTTCAGGATGATTCAAGACCTCCTTCATCCTGTCTGGATTTATTTCACAGTGACGACCTGCTCACTGTACATTATCTCTTACTTATTTTCAAAGTCTGGAGGATTTCATTGCCGTTTCATTGTCAGTTGGCCTCTTCCAAGCCGGAGAAACAGCAGCAACAATATTAGCCACATCATGCATAGTAATCACCAGTGACAGCTGTTTAGAAGCTGTGTTCTTGTACATACATGAGGTTTGATGTTATAGTTACACATCAGCCACCACAGTGGACATTGTAGTAGGGTTGAGCGATTGGATGAATATATCGCAGGTTGTTTTTTGAGGTGGTATTTGCCATTTTATTTTGCTAATTTAATAGTCTCCAGGGTGACAGGTGCTCTCTCTTGTCCAGCTGCAGGGGACACACCCACTCAGCCGGACTGTGAGTGCTCTGAGCTGGGTGAGGAGGAGAAACAGCCTGCAGTGTTTGGACCCTTTACACTCTTTTCACATGATGAATTAAGGATTTAATTTGACAAAACCAGAGCTGGTGATTGTTGACAGACAGACAGACAAACAAAGACAGTTTAAGTGAGTTTTATGTGTTTTTCTGTCGAGTTTGAATGAAGTTTGTTTTACGAGGATTTAAAGAGCCAGTTAAGCTCGTCTTAGTTTGGTAAAAGAGAAACTTGAATTCAGAAGGTGCAAGGTTGTACTTGTGTACTAGTTTTTCAGTTTAAAAAGGAAAACAGGTGTGAAAATATTTAATCTAATGACACTTTATGAGTTTATTTTATTTATTGAGCATAGTGAACATGTGCAGTTTATGTAAAATAGTGAATTCCCCGCTTGCACACGTCTTTCAGTTAAGACTCGAGAGAATGGGAGGAGATATTGCCAATCATGATGGATGGGCTGACGATAGTCGGTTGGAAAATTTTAATATATTGCCCAACCCTAGACACTAATGTATTATCCCATACGCTGCCACCCACTGGCCAGCTGTAAGCGCAACACAAATTTCTCAAAATTAAGATGGCCGACAGTAGGCCAGCCACGCTCGTAAACGCTCACGGCTTTTGGATCGGACATCAACGTTGCCACCATGTTGAACGGGGCAAGACTAACCTGTGAACCCTTGAATATAACATGACTGGGGCTACAACTGACGATTATTTTCATACTTGATTAATTAGCTGATTATTTTCTTTAGGAATCAAAAATATTTAGATGATGTCCTCAAATGTCTTGTTTTACTCACAACCCAAAGATATTAAGTTTACTGTCATAGAAGAGTAAAACAACAACAACAAAAATCACATTTAATAAGCTGAAATCAGAGAATTTTGACTTTTTTCTTTTAAAAAAAAAACCACTCAAACCAATTAATCAATTATCAAAATACTTGGTGATTAATTTATTTTATTCATTTATTTGATTAATCATTGCAGCTCAAATTTGGTAAAACTTTTTTCATCAGTCGGATGTTGAGCACTTCTGTTCTGCAGGTTGAAGAACCCCCCTCATTGTCAATATACCTAGAAAACCCACCAGAGCCTCAGCTTTCCAGTCAGAACCAATTTATGATACTTCAATACTGTTTAGGAACCCCAGGGTGCAAAATTATTGAAATGCTATTTTTAGAAAAAGTGAAAATAACAAATTTACTGCATCCAAAAAACTGTATGGGATAAAAGGGGCATGTCTGTAAAGGGTTTTCCAGAGCTGGTGAGTCACACTGGATACTCCTGATGAAGTAGCTGTACCTCAACTTTATGCAACCCCATCTCAAAACGCACAGTGATGCAACCAGAATGCATTGCACACCTGCTTACATAAACAGTGGATTGGAGGTGTGGAAATGATGGATCCTCTGGACACATGCAGCACCTTGAGAAGCTGTTTCTGTGCCCCCTCCGACACGTGTTCCCCTACACACAGCAGGTGATGCTCTTGCACATAGATGTAGTTTTGATGATGCATTTCGGCATCCAAAACTTAAACATCACCTTAATGTAAATGAATACATTCATCCTTGGCCTTAATATTTGATATTTCTGCCTGTTGTACTTGTGTTTGTAGTTTGTTTTTCCTCAGTGCATCAAGATATTCACATTTTGTTTTTTTAAAAAACATGTAGGAACCCACTGACCATTGTCATGCCAAATTTCGCCATCAATCAGACCTTGAATCTAGATAGCCTGGCTTTATTTTGCACTTCTTTTATTTATGAAGTTTGTCACAGTATCAGTCGCTTTAACCACTTTTGCAGTAACGTCTTATATGTGGGAGACCGTAGAAAAAATGAAAAACATTGTACCTCCAGTAGGGGTGATACTGCAACAATTAGTATTAATATAATAATAGTAAAAATGTGCTTTTACACCTTTTATTCCTGCTAAATACTCTAAGGAGGCAGCAATGAGTTGCTGGCAGAAATGTGGGAAAGTAGAAGCTAATCACATTCATAAATTCTTCTCCTTGCAGCAGTATTGGGCTGAAATAAACAAAGCTGTGGATAACATTGTTCAGAGTACGCTTCATTTCTGGCCTGAACAATTCTAACTTGGTACCACAGACCCTTTCTCAACAATCTGATAAGCATTAGAATTTTAATAGTTGCAGCACTTAAGCAAATAACAAAAAACAGGTTGAAACCAGAGGAGCCACAACTGAGAAAATGAAAGGATGCAATTAATTAAATCTATCAAATGGAGAAAATAAATCAGAGGATAAGGAATCTGGCTGTAATTTTTGATGTGAGATGGAAGAGGCTGCAGAAAATGAGTTCTGTATTTGAATATTAAGGTAATCCCTGAGCAAAACCCATTTTATTTTACTGAATTTTTTCCCCTTTTTTTTCTTCTGGTTTTAATAAATTTAATTTTTCTTTTCTTCTTATTTTTTTCTCTTTTTCATTATTCAAATTTCTCCCACGACTAACTATTACTGTTAATGTTATTATTATTGTTTTCCCCTTATTTTGATTAGGCTATTATTTGTTGGGATGCTGAGATTAGGGTTGAGGAGGATATATTTCTGGCTGAATAATTTTGAAAAAAGAATGTGTAAAAATATGATTTTTAGGCCAGAGCATTTCAGCAGCACAACAATATTTAATTTAAAATGGTAGCTTGATGTATACATTGAGGAGTCTGTATTCAGGATCTTTAAAAATTATAATAAAAGCTATAAATCTAAAAAAAAAGTTTGACGCACATTTTGTATTGAACAATTCCGATATACACACACAAACTGTATATATATTAGAACTTTAACCTCACAGCAAGAAGGTCGTGGGTTCCTCGCTCCGGTTTCCCCCACCATCAAAAACATCTGTGCGAGGTCAACTCTCCTGTCGGTACTTTGACCAATGTGCTGGAGTGGAACTGGAGTTTGTCCTCGGCTGCCGTGCAGAGGCTCCCCACAGCTGCTGATTCTGGGATGGGGTTAAATACAGAGACTGAATCTGACTTCATAATTATATTTTGTACAGTTGTGTATATATATCGCAATAAAGTCGACCTTTACGTTCACTTTACCTAATAATTCATAGCTGGCTAATTCAAACCACAGCTTTTACCTATACCCAACAAACGCCCTCTGGGAGTGCATCTCTATTTAATATGTTGTAAACAAACAGAGAGATAGAGACACGGAGTCTATCCACCGCTGGCGCATGTAAATCAAAGCTTAATCTAAGTCCGCTGCAATCCCTCTGTTTTGATTGATAGCGGACTTGTGAGACCTCCTGTGCCACAGCTCATTGTCTGTAAGACAACAGATAGGAAACGTCTGCCAAATAATTACCTGTAACGGCCTTGTGGTGTGTGTGTGTGTGTGTGTGTGTGTGTGTGTGTGTGTGTGCTTACTCCCCAAAGTCTCTATGCATACTCATGTCAACAACAGCTGTCACTGACAGTATAGGCTCATTAAACATTTTGAGGTAGCCCTTTGGTTGTCAGATTCGATTTCCGTCATTTTAATATCACTCTGAAACGCATAAATGATTCATATTTCTTACTGCGTTTGGTTCCGCAGTCCAGTGGACCCTGTTGTGTGTCCAGTTCCCTTCAGGATTAAAAGCACCTCTAATGAACATGAATGATAAAGCAGACTGAATTACTGCTTTACCAAAGGAAGAACGAAATGATCCGATATAGATTTTAATCTTAAAGCGACATGAATTATTTAGGAGGAGTTCTTTAAAAATGTATAGTATAATATTGTGCAAATGTAAAATATTGTACAGAGAACATGTGATGTGGGCTGTGGCAGAGGAAACTATAAAGAAGAGCTGATATAGTGTCCCTCCTATGCATGCATATACAGCTCAAAGGCACTCTGGAATGAGGTTCTCACCTGCATATTCCCCCTGGAAGTCGAAAGGAAAATAGACCACATATAACCGTTATGAAGCATGACAGCAGAGTCATGGTCCGACACTTATTTATAGTCTTGATTTAGATGGACTGAAGCAGCCTGAGGTACGAATCTCACAAACATGAATTACTAAAAAAATTATGTTGGCTGTGCAACTCTCACTGACTGTGAGAATGGTGCATTTGGATCTTTTTGTGAATGCATTTACAAAATAAAATAATTTTTATCTGAACATAATATCACATAACTATGTCTAGAACTTGGGATTGTTATGTTTTAAAAAGTATGATAACCTTTGTCAATCGCTGTTCAGGGTGTACAACAATTTTAGATTAAAATAGTCCCAATAATTCAGTGAGCACCACGAATGAGAATATTATCCTTGGTCAAACTGCTCGTTAAGTTCATGAGTTCAAATATTCAGTCATGGTCGAAGTTTTACAATCCTCCCTCAAGTCTTTCATTGATTTTTCATACAGTACACTACAGTCTGAACAGGGGGAAAAGAAAACCACAGGAAGTTTTGGAGAGTTAGTGATCCCATAAATGTTAAGCAGTAGGAGATTCTTTGGTCTCTGATGGCACCCGTAGATAACTCCCAGCAAGCCTCCCTCGTAAAATCAATAAGCTGAACCTGTCAGATTCAGCGTGATGGACGACTTCACACACTGAAATGTGTGTCCAGTCTACCAGAGTGTTCAATGCAAGCTGTAGGCTATACATCCTACGTGTGATATGTCGGATAATGAATGTACTTCGGTCTTCTTTAGGCTGTCTTGTAATGACTGGCTAGCTCAGAATAATCACCCGGCTCTGGAAAACGCTCATTTTTTTACCTTCCATGCTGATGTGCCGCTGTGTGCCTCCAGGGGCCCAACAGCTTGAAGGAATCACAGAGCTTTCTGCGGAGCCGAGTTGAAAGGTTTTACTTTACATCATTTCGAACCTGACTTTCAACCTTCCCACTGTAAGCCCTATAAGGAGAGAAACACAGCAGCAGTTCATTAATTATATTTCATGACTGCAGTACCTTATGAGTAATCCACAGAGTTCTGATATAAATTCTCTTTTTTTTCTTTTTCTTTCCTGAGCTCACACTGAAATAGAAAGAAAAATGGAACAAAACTGGTTTTCGGCAGCAGTGTAACACACATTTCCTGATGTTTTAAGAACAGAAAATGTTCAAAGGTGAATGTGCATTAACTCTGGAAGCTCCAGAATTCTGTAACCACTGGATTGATCACAGTCGATTAATCCAATGTCCAAAGAACTCGACCTTAAAAATGTTGTTCTCCAGATGTAAAACGATTTTAATGTTTTTTTGTAATTGAAAATGAAAATTGTGAGGGAAAAATACTAATTGTATTGCATATCGAATCGCAATTTCGGTCAAAGTAATCATAATATGACTTTTTTACCATATCATGCAGCTCAAATAAATATCAAAATAAGAGATTTATTCTGTTTAGCTTTTAAAAAAATTAAATAACACAGTAGAGAATAGGGTGCAAAAGTAATTGCAATAAAATCGCAATATAGTCAAGTGCAAAATCCAAATTGCAGAAACTGAACCAAGTCGCAATTTTTTTGAAAAAGGAAAACTGTGAGAAAACAGCATTATGATGAAGTACTGTAGTGCTGCAATAATTACCTGACCTAAAAATCTTGTTCCCCAGATGAAAGAAAGCATGTTTGTTTTGTACAGACTTCAATAAATATCACATCATCACGTTTCTTTTTTTTTTCAGTAAACATGAAAATTGAGATGCAGAACTGATCATTTCCACTAATCGTATTGCATATTACAGTTGGAATTTTAGTCAAAATAATCGTAACGTGACTTTTTTACTAAATCATGCAGCCCTGATAGGGAACAACATACACATGTCCTCTATCAATAACACAGTTTTTCAGATGCTTCAATGCTTCATTCAGTCCTCCAAGCAAATAACCATGTTACTCTCAGATCAGTTTATCATTTAAATGACACATTTGTATGGAATTGATCCATGTCTCAAACTCACCTTAGTGTGTACTCACCTCTTACAGACTGTCCCTCGGACAAAACAGCCAAACAAGCTCTGCGTTTTTAAAGAGAAGCTTCATGCCACTTGAAATATGTTTTTTGTCAACATGAAAAGGACACGTTTTTAATGAATGCATCAGTTAGAAAAGTCGACCATGCTTGATTTGAGCGCTTGTTGAGGCTAAAATGAGCAGAAGGATGCGCCCATTTGCTGTCTCTGACCTGTCTCTTATACACATCTAGATGTGTATAAGAGACAGATTATACTGATATTGTGATATGACTAGATATCTTCTTAGATTTTGGATATTGTCATATCATGATATGGCATACGTCTTTTCCTACTTTTAAAGGCTGCAATATGGTAAAATTATCTAGTTTTCTTCTTTCTTCTTTTTAAACTTACCAGACTGTTGCAGATGTTCTTTTAATTTGCCTTTACCCACTTAGTCATTATAGCCACATTACCGATGATTATTTATCAAAATGTATCAAAAATCTCATTGTGAAAGCACCAACAGTCATCCCTACAGTACTGTCAGAATATAAATAGAGGTATTTGGTTAAAACTATTGCAATATTTGATTTTGAAGATTATCCTTATTTGAAAATGTACTGTATGTTATTCTAGAGAAAATGAGTATATTGAGATATACAGTATATATCATAGCATAGCCTAAAAATATCAGAATATTATTTATAAGCCATTGCCCAGCCCCATTCTCTGCCAGGGAACCTGAAAAGAGTATTTAGATACATGTAAGTAGTTACTTTCTAGCATTGCTAGTGTCCAATTAGACGTGAAATGTTGTCGTGAATTCTTGACTTATGACCAAAAACACGTTTTCTGAGATTACATTGATGAAGTCCACCAAAATCTAATCAGTTCATCCTTGAGACCAAGTGGACATTTGTACCAAATTTGGAGAAACTCTCTCCAAGCATTCCTGAGACAGAGAAAGTGGGATGGATATGAGGTCACCTTCACCAAATCTAATGACGTCATTCCAAGTGGTCATTTGTACCAAGTTTAAAGAAATTCCCCAAAGACATTTTTTAAGTATTGCCTTCATAAAAATCTGATGTCACAATGACCTTTGACCACTAAAGTCATCCTTCTCTGTTCCAAGTGGTCACTTGTGCCAAGTTTAAAGAAATTCCCTCACGTTTTTAAGATTTTGCCTTCACAAGAATGGGATGACCCCCAAAAACACAATGCCTGTTGCCACGGCAGTTACCAACGTGGACGCATAAAAAAGGTGTTTTCAAGGGGTTGTGGTTCACCGAGGTCCTTCAGCATACAGTCATGATTGTGTACTCAAAATTAGGCTGATGGGTCCAGTAGTATGCGAGATTAGCCGCGGACAAATTGAAGAGATCGCACAGTCACACAAATGCATATACACAGACACTGTACATATATACAGAACACACTCATTCATTTATATCATCATTGTTTTCAGGCTGCAGCAGT